>JAJPUD010005319.1:131922-162583 GCA_023553655.1 Myrmecobius fasciatus
TTCTTTTCGATTATTATCAAAGTAAAATCAAATTATACCCCCATTCTTTAAGGATACCCCTAGTAGAGATAGTTCTTGAGAGATCTGTCCTTTTTATGTTATTATGCTTCTCTAGAGTTCTGTGTTTGGAGGTCAAATTTTTTGTTCAGATCTGGTCTTTTCATTAGAAGTAGGTGAAATTCTCCTGTATCATTGAATGACCATCTTCTTCCCTGGAAGATGATGCTCATTCTAGCTGGATAGCTTATTCTTGGCTGTCATCCAAGTTCTTTTGCCTTTCAGAATATCTGATTCCAGGCCCTTCAATCCTTCAATGTGGAAGCTGATAGATCGTGTGGAATTCTAATGACAGTTCCTTGCTATTTGAACTGTTTTTTTTTTTTTTCTAACAGCTTGTAATATCTTTTCCTTGGTGCAATAGTTCTGAACTTTGGCCATGATATTCCTTGGGGTTTTTAATTTTGGGGTCTCTTTCTGGAGGTGATTGGTGAATTCTTTCAATGCCAACTTTGCCTTCTGATTCTAAAACATCAGGGCAATTCTCTTTCATGATTTCCTGGAAGATAGCATCAAGGTTCTTTTTTTCATCGTGACCTTCAGGGAGTCCAATAATCCTTAGATTGTCTCTCCTGTATCTGTTTTCCAAGTCAGTTGTTTTTCCTAGGAGATATTTCATATTTTCTTCTATTTTTTCATTTTTTTGTTTTTGTTTGACTGATTCTTGAAGTCTTATTGAGTCATTCATTTCAATTTGTTCAATTTTAATTTTTAAGGTATTATTTCCTTCAGATATCTTTTTTAGCTCCTTTTGTAACTGGCAAATTGAATTTTTTGGTTCATTGCATTCTTTTTCCATTTTGCCAATTTTATTTTTCAGTGAATTGTTGTCTTTTTCCAGTTCACTATTTTTATTTTCTAGCGAGTTGACAATTTTTTCCAATTCACCAATTTTGTTTTTCAGTGAATTGTTGTCATTTTCCAATTAACCAGACTTATTTTCCAGTTTTTCACATCTCTGTTGCAGGGTGATATTTCCTTCTTGCACTGCTCTCAGTTTATTTCCCTAATCTTCTTCTAGCTCTCTTTTGAGATTCTTTACACAATCTTCCAGGTAAGCTTACTGAAAGGGAGACCAGCTTAAGTCCACCTTTGTGGTTTTATCTGGGATTGTTTTCAGAATCTCAGGATCTGGGGACTTGTCTAGTTTCTCTCCGTAAAAGGTGTCTATGGTGAGAGTTCTCTTCTTCTTGCTCATGATGTTTAACTGAGGTATCAGTCACCAGCAGGGAATTCTGCAGCAGCAGCAGCAATTTCAATTTGCCCTGGGGCAGTTTGCCGAGTTGACTTCTGGTCTGGGGCTGATCTTGCTAGATCTGCACTAGGACCACACTTTCAGCTGCTCTCAATACACCCTTTATCAAAGGTAGACCTGCCAAAGCACCTGCCCGTAAGCAGAGCAAAGTGGCCCAAGCGTCTCCCAGGGACTTCCTGGCGGACTAAAATATTGTGGTCCTTCCCAACCCCGAACTTGCACTCGGGCTGCGTACTGGCGTCTGAGAGCTAGGAGCTGCTCGATCCCCTGCCCGTCTAAAACTGACCTCAGAAGTTCTTTCAAAGTAGATATTTGATAGAAGTGTGTTGTAGTCCAAGTGTTTGGTGGAGCCCTCACTCCAGAACCAATTTGGAGGCTCAATTTGTCTGGGTCTGAGGGAAGGTCTCAGGAGCTCACAGAGGACGCTGTCTGCAGTTTGCCATCTTGGTTCCGCCCCCCAGTTTGATAACTTTTTGAGCAGAGTTCCAAATTGCTCTCCAGAATGGTTGGATCAGGTCACAGTTCCATCAACAATATATAAGTGTCTCAGTTTTCCTACATCCCCTCCAACATTTATCATTATCTTTTCCTGTCATCTTAGCCAATCTGACAGGTGTGTAGTGGTACTTCAGAGTTGTCTTAATTTACATTTCTCTGATCAACAGTGATTATATTTAATAGATAATTATTTTAATTGTTGTTTAATATTGTAGTACTCTGTATTTGAAGTATAATCACTGTTTAGCATTATTGACAGAAATGTTTTAGAAGGCAGTTTTTCTGAAAAAGAAGTTTTGACTACTCAAAATAATTCCAAAATCCATAATTTATCCCATTTTCCTTTTAATTCAATTATGACTGCAATTTATTATCTATCAGTTATAACAATAACAGATACATATACTAATGTGTTGATTTAATGCAATCTACTAAATGGTATGGTTCAGACAATAAGCACTTTTCATCCATTTAGTTTTTTTTTTTTTTTTTTTTTTTTTTTTTTATGGATTGATAGGCTTGTATCTTCAAAAACCAATTATACAGTAAAAATTTACCAGAAAAAAATTATTTGGAGCACCTTTTCATATGAAAACAAATAGTTTTAATTTCATCATCTGAAAATTGTCTGTTAATATCCTTTGACCATTTATTGTAAATATTAGATTTCAATAGTGTACAGGGTTCAGGTGTTAAATGTCCCAAGTCATTCTTAATCATTCTTTGGTATAGCTTAGCATATCTTCAATATTCAATCTGGAATTTTTTGTTGGCCCTTATTAATAATATCTCATTATTCCCCAAATAGACCATTCTGCTTATATTTCATTATTTTAATAAAGTTGTTATTATGCTGATTTATACAATCCCTCCATTGTCCTAATTTCAAAGTATCTGTGTCTTCTAACTTTCTGGTACTCATTCATTTTCACCAAAAGATAATGAACATACATTGGAGTTTTTTGTTTAGGTCACTATTGTACTGGTTACTAATACAAAGTTTATACTAAAATTCTTTTATTTTTCATTCTTAATTTGATTCCTTGATCATATCCAAAACATTTCTTTTTAAATAGGGGTCATTGTTGGACATATACTATATTCTACTTCTAACAAAAGGAATCTATTATTTTTTTTAATTAATATAATATTTTTAAATTAAGTCCTAGGGATACAATGAACAGTATACTATTGATTGTGTAATTATTAAATAAGATAACCCAAAACTTCGTATTATTCATATTATCTCTGTAGATTATCTCAAACCTCTGATTCCTCTTCTTATTTTTGGTTTATTCACATGCTGAAAGTCTTGAAAGAATACCAGCATTTTATTTCCATGGGGAAAATTCTTTAAAAATAACACAATGTCAAGAGTAATTGACATTAAATGTTTATTTTCTTTCAGAGATAAATTTAAAATTTCTAATTGTTCTAATTTAAACCCACAATCATTTTTCTTTTCTTTTTTTTTAATTTATTTTTTATTTGGAAAACATATATATGGGTAATTCTTCAACATTAAACCTTACAAAGCTTTCTGTTACAAATTTTAACACCCTAGTCCTCACTCCTTCCCTAGATGGCAGGAAATCCACTATATGTTAATTATGTTAAAATACTTGACAAATCAAATATATGTATACATATTTCCACACTTATTGTTGTGCAAGAAAAATTGTATCTACAAGAAAGAAAAATCAAATAACGGAAACACAACGCAAGCAAACATCAATCGAGAGCATGAAAATGTTATGTTGTGGTCTACATTTCACATCCCTCTCTCTGGAAGTATATGGCTTTCTTCACTGAACAAATAGAATTGGTTTAAAACATTTCATTGTTGAAGAGAGCCATGTACATCAGGATTGATTATCACATAGTATTGTTGTTGACGTTTATAATGATCTCCTGGTTCTGCTCATTTCAGTCAGCATCAGTTCATGTAAGTCTTTCCAGGCCTCTCTAAAATCGTCCTGCTATTCGTTTCTTTTCTTTTTTTATTATTATTAATACTTTTTATTTGCAAAACATATGTATGGGTAATTTCTAAATATTAACCCTTACAAAGCTTTCTGTTACAAATTTCCCCCCCTACTCCCCACCCCTCCCCTAGATAGCAGGATATCCACTACATGATAATTATGTTAGAATACTTAAATCGATTATATGTATAGTTATTGCCACACATCATTTTTTTGTTCAGGAGAAATCGCATCTACAAGAAAGAATAATCCGATAAAGGAAATACAATGCAAGCAAATATCAATAGAGAACATGAAAATGTTATATTGTGGTCCACATTTCACATCCCTCTCTCTGGGTGTATATGGTCTTCTTCACTGAACAATTGTAATTGGTTTGAAGCATTTCATTGTTGAAGAGAGTCATGTCCATTAGAACTGATCCTCATATAGTACTGTTGTTGCCGTGTACAACGATCTCCTGGTTCTGCTCATCTCACTCAGCATCAGTTCATGCAAGTCTCTCCAGGCCTCTCTGAAATCGTCCTGCTGGTCGTTTCTTACAGAGCAATAATATTCCACAATCATTTTTCTTAAAGAAAACTGAGAAGATCTTCTAAGCTTAAGAGGAAATTGTAACAAAACTTTAAAATAAATCGTCTCCATGGTCAATATGGAATGCCTCTCAAGTATAATGAAATATTCTTGAACAAAGAAACTGTTTCATTTGTTTTGGAACAATTCCAGATGTAGTGGTTAAGAATGATTCTGTAGAGATGTTAATGCTTTGTTGTTGTCATTGTTATTAATATTTTGTCTTTATCTTTATTATATTGATCACAAATTGTTATAAAGTAATTTTTCCTGCTATTACACTTTTTTATTTCACATTCTATGATCCACTGCACTGCTGGATAAAATAACTGTCTTTTTTTTAGTAGAGTAAATCCATTTAGATATAAACTCTTATTATAGGGTATTTTGAAAAAAATATACAGTACCACTCTGGTAACAGTTCTGGTAACTTTTCATATGGTCTTTGATAAAGAACCAGTTCTGATATAGTATGTTTGTTGAGTTTTCTAAAGTATTTTCTCCCTCTCCCAAACAATCCACCACCCTTTAGATCCCCTCCCCCTTTTTTAACTCTTTTCCCCTGATTCTTCTATTTTCCCTTCTAATAGTTTATCCCTTTCTTTTTCCTCCTTTCCCTCCCACTTCCCTCTAGAAACAGACAAGTTTCTATGTGAAATCAAGTGTCTGATAAACACTTTTAGAGCCCAACCTGATGAGAGTAAGATTTACACAATGCTCATCTCCCTCCCCTCTTTCTCTCAATTATATTAGGGTTTGTTTTGCCTCTTCAAGAGATTTCACCTTGTTTTTAACCTCCTTTTTTTTTAGATCTTATTTTGCCACTTTTTCCCTCTTTTCCCCAGTATGACAACCTTTCCCCCTCTAGTTCCATTTTTCATATTATCAAATTAATATCTAGTTAATTATACCCCCTAACTTTAAGTATCCCCATAGGAGAAATAAAGTTCTCAAGAGTCCTTTCCTTTTTACCTTTTTATGCATCTCTTGAGTTCTGTGTTTGGATGTCTATTTTTTTGTTCAGATCTTGACTTTTCATTACAAATAGGTGAAATTCACCTATATCATTTAATGACCATCTTCTTCCCTGGAGGATAATGCTCATTTTAGCTGGTTAGGTTATTCTTGGCTGTAATCCAAGTTCCTTTGCCCTTCGAAATATCTGGTTCCAGTCCCTTTGATCCTTTAATGTGGAGGCTGACAGATCATGTGACTCTAATTATTGATCCTCGGTATTTGAGTTGTTTCTTTCTAGCTGCTAGCAGAATCTTTTCCTTGGTGCGATAGTCCTGAAGTTTAGCCACGATATTCCTTGGGGTTTTAATTTTGGGGTCTCTTTCAGGAGGTGATCGGTGAATTCTTTCAATGGTGATTTTGCCTTCTGATTCTACAATCTCAGGGCAGTTTTCTTTCAGGATTTCCTGAAAGATAGTATTTAGATTCTTTTTTTTTCATCAATGGCTTTCAGGAAGTCCAATAATCCTTAGATTGTCTCTCCTAGATCTATTTTCCAAGTCAGTTGATTTTCCTAGGAGATATTTCATATTTTCTTCTAATTTTTCATTTTTTTTGGTTTTGTTTGACTGATTCTTGAAGTCTTATTGAGTCCTTCACTTGCATGTGTTCAATTCTTATTTTTAAAGTGTTGTTTTCTTCTGTTACCTTTTTAAGCTCCTTTTGTAACTGGCCAGTTGAATTTTTTTGTTCATTGTACTCTTTTTCCACTTCACTAAATTTATTTTTCAATAAATTGGTGTCTTTTTCATATCTCTTTTGCAGGGCATCATATCCTTCTTGCACTGATTTCAGTTTATTTTCCCATTTATCCTCCAGCTCTCTTTTGAGGTTCTTTATGCAGTCTTCCAGAAAGGCCTTTTGAAAAAGGGACCAGTAATGGTCCTTAATAATTTCCTCTGGAATTCTGTCTAAAGGAACCTCAGGATCTGGGGTCAGCCCTTCTTTCTCGCGATAAAAGCTGTCTATGGTGAGAGCTCTCTGTTGCTTCTTAATTTTTTTTTTTTTTTTTGAGCTTGATGGTGCGGAGCCAAGATGGTGGAGTAAAAATGTGACTCTCTGTGTCCTCTGATCTTCTCTCAAATCAACAATAAAATAAGCCTCTGAAATGATCTTCAAGTCAACGAATCCAGAAATATTTGGACACTGCTTGCTGATATCTCTGAAGAACTTCACATCAGGTTTGTCTAACTCGGACAGAGGGATAAACAGTGGTGTAGGCCAGAAGTGAGGGTGGGACTCAGCTCACTCTGGCATAAATTCCAAACTCCAAACTCCAAACACCTGGAGTTCGTCTGAGGCACTCAGGACACTCTGCCCTGATTGGGGGCAGGTGTTCTGGAAGACTTGCCTTGTTTAAGGAGTAATTCAGACTTAGTCTTAGCCCCCACCAGCCCAGCACCTTAAGTTAATTTGCCGAAGTGCTACAGGGGAAAGAACTTCAGCCGCCGTTTTTTCCCCCTATCTTAAAGAGACATCCACCCTGTCTAAAAATAGCTTTAATTTTAAAAAGTATTTTATTACTACAAATGGCTTTGATTTTTTCTTCTTAAAACTACCTGTTTATATTTCACTTCATTTTATTAATCTATTGAGGAAAGGTGTTTTTTTATTTTTATTACTTTGGATCACATCAATATATTTGAGAAATGAAAACTTTACCAGAGTAATTTGCTGTTAGTTTCTCCTATTTTGTTGCTTTTCTTTTAGTGTTGTATGCATTGGTTGTGGCCATGAAAAAAAAAAAAAAAAAAAAAAAAAAACTTGTGTAATCTTGCAAAGAAAAAAAATACATTGAGACCTTTCCTTTATTTTATTTGATTATAAATTCTTTCTTTGCCATATATTGAGTTAGTTTTTTTTAAATCCCAGCCATTTTGTTTATGATATAACCTTTTTGTCTAAATCATGTATGAATTTTGAACTTATCTTGGAATGTGGTGTGAGATATTGATTTATGTTTAATTTCTTCCAAACTGCTTTTCAGTTTTCATATTAATTTTTGTCACATGGTGAGCTCTTACCCCAAAGGCTTGAATCTTTGATTCAGTCAAACGCTAGTCATTTAATTTTATGTACTGTGTATCTAATTTATTCCATTGATCCTCCATTCTATTTTTAGCTCATATCAGATTGTTTTCATGATTATTTTTAATATAACTAATTTATCTGCTTTTTATTTTTATTTTTATTAATAAATGCATTGAGAGACATAAATTATCCCATCATACAACTTTGGATTTATCCCCAAAAATTGTGGCATTGGATTATTATGATGATTATACTTAATAAAATTGTTTATTATTTTATTATTTATTCTATGAGCCATTTATTCTTTATAATTAATTAATTTTGCATATAATTTTGAAATTTTGCTTTGACGTTTTTATTTAATATTACTTTATTACATTATGGCATTTACTATTTCTACTTTTCTGCATTTGGCTGTTAGGTTTTAATCCTCAATATATTATTTGTTTTTAGGATGTTCTGTACATACTTGAGGAAAACAGCATATTCCTTTCTATACCCATTCAGTTTTCTTTAGAAACCTATCATATCTAGTGTTTCTAAAATTCTATTTATCTCCTTATATATTTGACATTTATGGTTACATTTACCTAGCTCTTGAGAGAAAAGTTAAGATTTTCACTAGTACAGTTTTACTGTCTATTTCCTCCTTTAATTTTTCATTTTATAATTCAGATGTTCTGCCTTTTGATGAATATCTTTTTAGCATTGATATTACTTCATTGTTGGTGGTATCCTTTTAGAAAAATGTAGATTCTTTCATTAACTCTTTAATTATATTTTTTCTTGCTTTTTTTTGGTCTGTGATCATAATTTCTGCTCCTTTGGGCCTTTTGTTATTTCAGATGAAGGATAATTGATTCTGTCCTTGCTCTTTATTTTACATCTGTGTGCTTCTTCATATGTCAGATGTCTTTCTTATAAACAACATACTTCCTTCCATTGTTGGATTCTGGTTTCTAAGTCGTCCTGTTATCCACTTCCATTTTATGAATAAGTTTACTCCATTTATAGTCACAATTGTTATTAATATGTATTTCTCTCCATCCCATTTTCTTCTATCTTAATTTTTTTTCTTTTACCTTGTCTCTCCTCAAAAATGTTTTACTTTGGAGAGTTACCTCCCTTAACCCACCTTCCATTTTCTCTCCCTCCCTCCAGCCTCACACCCTTTACCTATCTTCTGCTTGCACTTCCCTTTTGGGTAAACTAGATTTCTATATCCAACAACGTGTCTGTGGGTAGTTTTCCCTCTTTGAATCAATTCTGATGAGAATGAAGTTCAAGCTTTGCCAATCACTTCTCTCATTTTCCCCTCTGCTATTAAAAACAAAATCAAAAGGAAACGAAAAGAAAACTTTTCCTTTTATGGCCCTCTTATACAATAATTCTCCACATTTTTTCCTTTCCCTTCCTTCTTCTTCCAGTACATCATTTTTTTCTTCAATCCTTCATTTTTGTGATATCATCCCAACACAATGAACTCACACCTGTTCCCTCTTTCTCTGTACTCTCCTTGCAAATAGCCTAGTAATGATAAAGTTCTTAGAAAAGATAAAGTTCATTATATTTTAATTGCATCTTTATTGTCTCATGATTTCTCTTCACTTTTATCTTTTTTATGTCACTCTTGAGTATGTGTTTGAATATCATTTTTAACATTCATTTCATTTCTAATTTTTTGTTTGTTTTCTCCTATTAGAAATGTTTAAAAGTCCTCCATTTCATTAAATATCCATATTCCTTTTACAAATTACACTGAATATTGTTGGATATGATATTTTAGAGCTTAAAACTAATTCCTTTAACTTTCAGAATGTCATACTCTATGGCTTCTGCTCCTTTAACTTTTGAGCTACCAAATCTTGTGCGATCCTATGAATCCACCATACTTTTATTTTTTCTTTCTAGCTCCTTTTATTATTTTCTCTCTCACCCTGGAAATCTGGAATTTAGCTATAATATTCCTTGGAGTTTTTATTTTGATATTGCTTTTAGGAGGTAATTGATTCTTTCAATTTTTATTTTTCCTTCTGTTTTTAAAGTTTGGGGGTTATATTTTTTAAGTTATTTTATATTTTTATATTTTTATATTTTATATTTAAGTTATTTTATATTTTTGTCTAGGTGTTCTTTCTGTCTCTTTCTCTCTATCTCTGTCTGTCTCTCTGTTTCTGGCTCTCTGTCTCTGTTTGTCTCTCTGTCTATGTCTCTCCCCTCCTTTCTCTTTGTGTCTCTCTTTCTCTTAGCTTTCAAGTAATCCAAAACTTATTTCTCCTCAATCCATTATCCAAGCTATTTTTTTTTCCTTTCTGGTGAGATATTTCACATTCCCTTATTTTTTGTCTTTGTTTTCTTGTTTTTTGTTATCTCATGGAGTCATTAGCTTTGAAATGGCAAATTGTGATTCTTGAGGAATTTTCTTTAATGAATTTTTGAATATCTTTTCTCTATTTTTGAAATTTCTTTTTATGTAGTTGTTTTGTTCAGTATACTCTCATTCCTCTTTTACTGCTTTTTAAGTCATTATTTTATTAAGTACATTTGTATCTCTTTTTCCAAGATGTATATTATATTTTCATATTATTCTTACATCACTAACATTTTTCCACTTTTTTTCTCTTCTCATTTCTTTCTTTAGCTTTTTCAAGATTTTTTGCTGTCTTTGTGTCAAATTTGCATTTCTCCACTTGGAGCCTTTTTTCTTTTTACTGTTTTTATATTGCTGTCTTCTAAATGTGTTTTAATCTTTGCTGTCATCAAGTAGCCTTTTACAGTCAGTTTCCTTTTTTATTGTTTCTTCATTTTTCTAGCTTATTCCTTGACTTTGAATTTTATGTTAAAGTTGGAATCTGCTCAATAGGAAAGCACCTCCCCAAGCTTCAGGAATTTTTGCATTGCTGCTTTCAGAGCGAGTTTTTGGGGAGTGTAAGTTTTGGGCCCTCCCAAGTTGGTATGATCTGGAAAAGGTCATTGTTCTCCTTCATCTGCACTCTGGTTTTTATTCAGGAAGGAATCTGTTCCTTTGTGACACACATTCTAACACTTCTTTCTGTAACTTTATCACAAAAGTCCCTATTACTTGGGACCAACTACAAATACTCCTCTCTAATCTTTAACTACAATATAGAACTGCACAGGGGCAATGGAGTCCTCAGTTTCATGTCATGCATCTAGTTCTAGGAATGGGTCCTTTGTAATTTCTTTTTCGCCAATTATCTGACCCCTCTGTAGTTCCTGGATTGAGATCTCCTAAGTTGGTGCCACACAACTGTTGCCTCCTCTAAAGCCTAGTGTTGGTGTTGCTGCCACGTGTACTCTGGGCTGGCCTCTCTCCACCCACTTTATTTCTGACCTTCTAAGTTGCTTTGGGTTAGAAAGATCCCTCATCTCAATGTTTACTTTGTGCTGCTCCAGATTTCAATTTGAAACATTATTTTTAAATTGCATAAAGGGGAATGATGAGAAAATTATGCAGATTTCTGCCTCTATTTCACTATCTTGGGTCGTTCCCTAAAAAATGACTTTTAAATGCATTGTAAAGGCATATAGCCAGAACACTAATTTATCAAAAATTAGGAGCTTTGGGCTTTAAGTTTGCTTTCAATAGTAATTAGTTTGTTAACATGACCGTGTTGTATAATTATCTCCGGGTCAGCTAGATGCAGCTAATGGACCATGGAAAGAGTGTAGGGTCAGGAAGACCTGAATTTAAATCTGGCCTCAAGGAACTAGCTAAATAACTCTAGACAAGTTATTTTATATGCATTTGTCTCAGATTCCTCATCAGTAAAAAGCACCAACTTCTCAGAGTTTTTTTGTGAGATAAAATAAAATAATATTCATAATGTGCTTAGCATAATATCTGGCATACAGTAGGTGCTATATAAATACTATTATCATCTATTAAATGAAAAAAATAACACTTTACCAACCTCATAGCTTTGTTATAAGCAAAGCATCTACAAATTTCAAATAAATGAGGAAATGTAAGTGATTATTAATAGATAGGTGTAAGCTAGATGTAAAGTATTTAATAATTACTAAGTACCAGAAACTCCAGGCAGGAACTCAGGAATTGGGGGGGAGGACTGTAGGGTTAGAAGCATTTCCAGACGGAAAAGCTTTCCTTATCTTTGGAGAGATAGGTTAGCAATACAGTTTATCTCATGATACACTCTGTGCCTGATTAACTCAACTAGCCTTACTCATATAGTTCTTACCACTTTTTGGCGGATACCTTTGTACAACTATTCAGCCAACCCATTCTTTTTCTGTGGTTCCATCTATACTTTATTTATTCTGCCTGAACTTGACCTTCTCTTAAAATCTGTCTTTAATGAAAACCAGGCAAAGTTATTTACTCTATATATCTCAGCTTTTATGTTTATTTGTATCATAATTATGGCTAAGAGGTTGAAAACCTCTTTGAAAAGTTCCCAGAAGTCATTAATCAAGGTTTTATTGAGGATCTACTATGTTCCTTTTAATCAATATTCTTATTATTACTAATTCTAATACAATTATTGCTATTAATATAGCAACATGCAGTACCAATCTTAACATCCTTTTCTGTATCAGACTTCATATAAATATCTTGAACTATACAAGTACAAAGGAGGTAGTACCTATACTCATGAAGATTACTGGAGATATGGAAAAACTCATTTACCAAAGAGACAGTTTATTTCTTTTTTGTTGTTATTAAAATTTTATTTTGATGTAAAATTTTTCACTCTTTTCTAATTATTAATTTTATTATATTTTTCTTATGTATTTTGATTAAAGTTTCTTATTTTCAAAACATGCATGGATAAATTTTCACCATTGACCATTGCAAAACCTTGTGTTCCAAAATTTCCCCCCTTCCATTTACCCCCTCCCCTAGATGGCAAGCAATCCACTATATATTAAACATGTTAAAATATGTTAAATCCATTATATATAAACATATTTATAGAATTATCTTGCTGCACAAGAAAAATCAGATCGAAAAGGAAAAAAAATGAGGAAACAAAATGCAAGCAAACAACAACAAAAAAAGGGAAAGTGCTGTTGTGATCCACACTAAGTTCTCACAGTCCACTCTCTGGGTAGAGATGGCTCTCTTCATCACAAAACCATTGGAACTGGTATCAATCATCTCACTATTGGAAAAAGCCATGTCTATCAGATTGATCATCATATAATCTTGTTATTGCCATGTACAATCATTTCCTAGTTCTGCTCATTTCACTTAGCATCAGTTCATGCAAGTCGCTTGATCTCTCTAAAATTTTATCCTGCTGATCATTTCTTATTGAACAATAATATTCCATAACATTCAGATACCATATCTTATTCAGCCAATCTCCAAATTATGGACATCCAACTAAGTTCTCAGGTTTTTGCTACTACAAAAAGGGCTGCCTCAAACATTTTTGCACATGTGGGTCCTTTTCCCTCCTTTATGACTCCGGGATACAGATCCAATAGAGACACTGCTGGGTCAAAGGGTATGCATATTTTCATAACTTTTTGGACATACTTCCAAATTGCTTTCCAGAATGGTTGGATCAGTTCACAACTCCACCAACAATGTAGAGTGTCTCAGTTTTCCCAATCCTCTCCAACATTCAAGACAGTTTATTTTAAATTAACATTGTAATAATTAATTCACATTGTAGATTACTTTATACTTAATTATTGTCTGGAGAGTAGAACTTCTGCATATATAATTGTCAAATGATTGATTATATGTCATTTTAATTTACTCTCTTCTTTCTATCACTAAAATAAAACCAAAAGGCTCAGGATCTTATCCACTTTTTGAATACTGGGGCAACCTTTCCTTTTTCTGTGACTCCCAATTGTTGTTCTCGTGTTTGCCATAATGATTCAAGAATCAATGATAGTAGTTCAACAATCACAACCACATGTTTTTCCATTTCTTGGAATATAGTTCATCTTGGAATATGGTGATCTCATTTTCATTTTCGTTATTGTTAATAATATTGTTATTATTCCACAACAAAACATCTGGGGCTTTCATGTATCCAGGGCAAGAGATAATTGGTACTCCATGTGCTGCTTTGATATGCATTTATTTTTAAATGTCCTACATGAGATTCCCTTACATATTGTGAGATCCTCTAAAAGGATTTACAAAAACACAGAAATTAAAAAAAAAAACACACAATTAGAAGTTATGCATGGAGTGTGAATTCTGCCAATAAAAGGAGAATTTATGTTGCCAATACTTGGGAAGTACTGAAATAAATATTTTAAACCAATTCCTGAAGAGGGAATACACATGGGTACCTTGTAGAACCAAATTTAAAAAGCCTATGTCAGAGAAAGATAAAACAACATTATCATTGGTCCTTTAACATACCTTAGATGCATTTTTATTTTGGAGGAAATGAAAGTGATCTTGAAGTTCCTTAGATCATGTCACAGAGTAAGTTGTGAGGGCTATAACAATGTTTTTTTTGTTTTTGTATCAGGCCCTATGACCTTATGTGCACATTTTCCTTGAATTCTAGAATGACATGATTTATGGGACTATTATGCAGTAATGTATTATTCTACAGACATTTTTAGTTAAATTAATGTATACATGCATACACATGTATGTGCATGAACTGGTGAATGTGTTTATTTCTGTCTTTGGAATTCTGTCTTATCAGCTATCTGACCTTGAGAATCTCTCATCCAAACACCTCAAGTTACTTATCTGTAGAATGAAAGGGATGGGTTATGATTCTTAAATCCTATTTCTACTTTCCTAGTCTGTGAATATATTCACTCATTTCAAAGATTCCTAGTGAGCCCGAGACAGTTGTTCCTTTATAAACAGATGGCCACTAATGAGATTGCTGTTGTCCCTTACCTGTAATTTCTAATTATACAACATAAAAACAAATTTACCTTTAATTCAATTAAATCGTAATGAGTTTAGGTAATAATACATGAGCATATTACTGCAGATGAGGTTGGGTAGTATTGGGCAATATTTGTATTTCATTTGATCCTTTGAGGTGTTTTTGAACTCTTTGAAAATATCATCTACATGCCCTGGTCTAATGATTGTGAAGGATGGATGAAGAGGCAAACTCATTCTCAGAAGAGGGATCATTATGAAGGAAAAGCTCAGAGGGACTTTTATAATACAAAATATACCTTTCCTCTTAAGAAAATATTCTTACTTCTCTGGCTTCCTTGAAGTCACAGCTAAAATCCTGTCTTCTTGGTATTAGAAAGAGGGGTTAATGATGGAAAATTCTAGTGCCTTCTGTCCATTAATTATTTTTTAATTTATCCTATATGTTTGTACATGACTTTTCATTTTGTTTCTCCTGTTAGGCTGAGCTACTTGAGACTATCTTTTGGTTTTCTTTGTTATTTCTAGCACTTGACACAATGCCTGGAACTTAATAGTTGCTTAATTCATTTTTATTGACTGACTGAAAAATGGAGAAATGAGGTGGGGGAATGAAATAAAATTTTTTGGGGGTGACAATTCTGAAAAGCAATGTGGAATTATCCTGATATAAACTAGAGGAATTCAAACAATTTATGTCTATGTATGCTGTGAAAAAGTAATTGAACTGATTTTGATTGTCCTTAAAGATTAGAACTGGGAAGAATGGGTAGAAACATTAAAGATACAGATTTTGACTTGATATAAATAAACTAAATCAATCTAACTAATAGGGTTGTTGAAAAAGAGAGTTCGATGATTGCCTTGGGAAGTAGGGTATTTTCTCAGTCACTGGAGATTTCTTAGGAGAGGCTGGAGGGTCTCTCTTGTTAAGGATATTGATGATAAGGTATAGGTTGTATTTATTAACTTGAACTGTCTGGTCCAATTATAAGTTACCTAATCCCAAATATTCAAGAGAATGATAATAGAGAAAGAAAGGCAGAAGATGAAAGAAGAGAGATGAAAGAGGATTCTTTAGAAAATATTTGTTGAGCCAAGGCAATCCCAATAGACTTTGGATAGAAAATGCCATCTGCATCCAGAAAAAGAATCGTGGAGATTGAATGGAAATTAGCACATGCTATACTCTTTTTTCTGTTTTTTTTCCTTTCCATTGTTCTTTCCCCTTTGTACTGATTTTTCTCTCCCAATATGTTTAATAAATCAATATGTATTAAAAATAAATTAATTGAAAAGAAAATGTTTGTTGAGTGGATGCTAATGAGAGGAAGCTCTTCTTCCTTCCCAAACCCTGCCCCTCAATCTTTCTTTCACACACACAAACACACACACACATACATACACACACACACACACACTCCCCCAAACACATAGAGACACAAACACACTCTTCCTTAACAAAGATCTAGAGGATATTCCAGGCTAAAGTCTGAAAGGGAAAGTCAAGAAGTCAGCCTTAGTCATTTTTCCAGGCAGGAAAGCTTAAAAAAGATAAATGGAGAGGTCTGTTGACTCTAGTGAGGGGGGTTCTTGCTGGAAAGTCAGAAGAGTAGCAGATGGGATGGGATGTATTCTATTTCCTACAGATTGAGACAGGGTACCAAAGAGAGATTCCTAGAGGGTCCCTGAGCAAGTGTTGTCTGAAGAAATGGATGCCCTCTGGCATCTCTGTCTCCTACCGCACAGTAGTGGATCACTTTGAAAATATCATCTCCATGGCCTGGTCCAATGATTGTGAAAGACACAGACCAATGGTCATATGTATTGCCCTAGGAATAAATTTTGGGAAGCAAATAGTAGCATTGAGTTTCTAATCCATAGAATCCCAGACCAAAAGAGAGTCACTAGTCACGCTGCTGTGAGCTAGCAGAACCTTTCAGCAAGTCAATGGTGATTGAGTCAAATAGCATTCTACCAAACAATCTGATAGACCCAAACCCCTGTCAGGAACTTGCAGAACTCAAACCAGCTGGGCAGTCAACAGATTTCTCCCTGTATTGTATCACTTAAGGATCACTAAAAAACCCTTGGGTCCTGAAGATGTGATACCAGTGAAATAATAAAAGAGGATAGGTTCAGGCCAGATATTCCCCATCTGCACTTCTACCATCCTCACCAAAAGCCAATAAGTGGATTAGAATCCCAAAGTCAAGTGGACTGGCAGAGTCTGCAAATAAGAAAGGAATTTGCCTGTAAAAAGCTACTCTGGTGACAGAGAAACTTTAAATACAAAACACGGAAAGAATGATGAAAACATTTTATAAGCAAAACACATCTCTTTGCTTTTGCATTGGTTATTGTTTGGAGTATTCTGCCTCCTTACCTCTGTTGTTGAATTCTCCTGGCTCCATTGATCACCTACCTCAAATTCCACCTTCCAGGTCCCCACCATGTCTTTCCCTTTAATATTGATCACCTTCTCTCTACTCTTTATACATTTCATATGTACTTAGGAAGCATTTAATAATTTTTTTCCATTTGAACATAAGTTTCTTGAGGGCAGGGACTGTTTTGTTCTTATTTTTCTATCAATTAGAACACTTCTTGGCATGTAGTAAGAGATTAAGTAACTGACTGACTACAGAGATCATCTTAGTCAATACTATATACAGATAAAGAAACCGAAGTGTAAGGAAGCTGAACAACTGTCCAATGTTACACAGCAATAAAATAACACAGGTAGAATTTGCACTCAGGTTATCTGACTGCAGAGTCAGCATGCTTTCCACAAACTGCTTTCTCAGGGCTACAAGTAGAAGTTATCCATGTTCCCTTTGGAACAAAGTTTTGGGGCTGTAAGAGTCAGATTCTTAGAAATATGGCCATTTGTCAAGGAAGCCCTTTGTTATTGGTATTCAATACTTTTCAGATGAAAAAGCAGATGACACATTCTCTGTTAGGAGGGCTATTGTCTTTGGGGCACTTTTGTTTCATCTGCAGAGTTGTAGAGTCCTGTGAGTCATATTGACAGCTACTACTCATTGCCTGTAGAACAAAAGTCCAGGAAACATGACAGTCATCCTAATATTTTTTTTCCTGATGTCACTTGTGTGTACATGTGCATGTCTGGATAAGTGATTTCTTTAGCTCTGTTTTTGAAAAATGCTTTCAGGAAAAACTGAGTGACATAAAATGACAACCTTTATGGAATTTCATTTATACCTAGGAATGATTTATTCATTACTCTAATGTGACCTGTGGGATTTCTTTTAATCTTTTCTTGTGTTTTCAGAGCCTGGCAGGACAGAGAAATCAATTAGATTCTTTTTTTTTCCTAACAGACATCATAAGCCTATTCATTGTTTCAACAAACACTTATGGATATATGCTAGACATGCACTGTATGTATGCTAATGAACATGGAAAGAAATAAAAATAAAAAAAAAACAAATCCCCTGATCTCAAAAAGTAAAACAAAGCAATGAAAAAATCCTTAAAGTGTGGGGGAAGCAGCTGGATGATGCAATATATAGAATCCTGAGGAGGATCTAAGTTCAAATTTGAACTTAGACAACTAATACTTACTAGCTTTCAGACCCTGGGCAAGTCATTTAACCCTCATTGCCTTGCAAAACAAAACAAAAAAAAAAATCAAAATGTTTAGGGTTTTTGTTTGTTTGCTTTTTGCATTTTTTTTCTATTTGCATTTACTAATCAATCTACAACTTTACATAATTAATATCTAGCACGGTGTCATAGGTACTTTATAAATATCAATTGATTGATGATGTTATCATCCTGTTTAAAGAACTTTGACAGTCCGTTCTTTAAAGTGGCTTTTGAGATTTTTTAAATATTTAGGACCTATTTACTTCCCAGTTTCTTGTCACATTATTACCTTTCTTACAATAATGTCCCAATCATCCTGAAAGTGTTGCTCTTTGCTGCACCTGGAAGGCCATCCCATTTGCCGTTTTCATATAAAGAAACAATCCATCCTTCAAGACTCAGGATAAATGCCATTTTCTCCATAAAATTATTAATAAATGCTTCTCAAATTACGTTTTGCCAATTCTTCTACTTTTTAGTGAACATGCATAAGGCAATTCATAAAGTTCAAAGTACTATGTAAATGTTATTACTGTTGCTGCCTTCATTGTCATTGTTACATCTGTCTTTGGTTTTCTTGTAGCTTCTTTGTCCTTTTCTTTCTTCCATCATCACATTATAGTTTACACTGCAATAACTTGTACTTATATCTTAGTTTTCCTATAGTACCACATGCTCTTTAAGAATAGAGACCAGGCCATTTGTTTCATTATATCTACAATATTAAGTATGAACTTCTGATTCTATTTTCCTTTAGACAGATGCTGAGGTTAAAGTCTAGAGGTAGTTAGAAGTAACTTAAAATGGACCAAAGGAACTGTAGTGTTTTTTTCTTCCTGTGGCAAACTACAAAAATACAACTGGTACATGAAGCATTAAAGTGAAATTTATTGTCAACTTTTTAAAGACATATTCAGTCATGGAGGTTGGGAGTGGAAGGAAACAAAGCCTCTGGAACAGAGCAAGTTCTATCTTATTTGGAGAAGAAAAATAGTGGCTCCTCTAAGAGCATCAACCTATGTAGCTGGTTGCCTATCCCATTTACTAATTTCCCATTTTAATTAATTCTTAGTAACCAGGTCCTAAGATCAGTTGATTCTATCCTGTTGTTGAAGTATAAATGCTAATCAGTTCCTCTTAAATTTTATTCTCCAAAACACAGTTCTAGATGCCCAAATATGTCTATTTTGCACAGTTCCTGGAGAAAAATAAAAACAAAAACAATGAAGTCCAAATCTTCATCTGCGAATGAAAAGAATGTTATGCCATGTTATAGACTCAATTGTAGTCATGAAGCATTCATTAAATACCTAAAATTTTCCAAGTACGTAGCTACTGATTGAAGCTACAAAGACCAGCAACATTTTTTTTTGCTCCCTAGTCCAGTGTTATACCTTGATTATTCAAATGTTTATGCAGCAAAATCACATATATACATATGCATATGCAGATATGAAGATACAAATATTCATATTCATACAATTCTGTAAAGTGCCAGGAGGTAAGAATCCATCCCAGGTCTCAAATCTTACTGTAACTTA
Organism: Myrmecobius fasciatus; assembly: GCA_023553655.1. NCBI lineage: Eukaryota > Metazoa > Chordata > Mammalia > Dasyuromorphia > Myrmecobiidae > Myrmecobius > Myrmecobius fasciatus. The sequence continues at coordinate 151,351 of JAJPUD010005319.1, forward strand.
GCTCCCCAATAGCTCTTTCTTATTATTAATAGCAGAGATATGCTTGGTAAAACTATAAATTGGAATTCTGGTAACAAACAAAATGAAAACACTGTCCACAAGGAGACTACAGGTATTTGGGAGAAAGCTACCTGAGACAATGGTGTAATAAACTGCTTTCCCACTCCAACACCCTTACTACATATATTCTATTGTTAAACAGTGATTGACCTGGTGGTCAACTTTTGCCCATTCACAGATATATGCATGTATATATTAATGTGTCTTCCTTAGTGCCCTGAGTTAGTCATGAACTTATGATATTATCAACCTCACTATCATCATTGCAGTCATAAGCTTTTATCATGTTCATTTTTCCACCACTATTACTATCATCATCATTATCAATATTTTTGTTATAGTCACCTGCATTCATCATCAACAATTGGGAAGACATAGGATGATGAGATAGCATCCTTGATTTTAAAAATTTCACTCTTAGGGGAAAAGTACAATTACTTTTTAAAAAAGTTCCTTTCAGGAAATTAAATAGCTAGGCTTCCTGTATTGTTTTTTCATCAAATGTGCATTAAATAAGGCAACATTTATTGGAAATCACTGGTAGCCAGACATCTTATTTCAAAATGATATGCACCATCCCTAACTGTAAGAGCAATTAAATGGTTTGAAAAAAGTAAAGCATTAAAACAGACTTAATTAAACCTCATGGAAGCTTCAGCACAAATGGGCAAATGTCATTAGTGGAAAAGGCCCAATTAAATAAAACATTCTCTGGCAAATCTTCCTGAAGCTTGGCTCCCTTGGAGTGGGTTGAATAAAGTACAGCAATAATATGAAATCAAGGCACAATTGTGACCAAGAGGAAAATGGCCTCCCAAATTAGATTTTTTGATACTAGTGTCCACTGTTTTGGTGTTGATGAGTTACAGGCACAGAGTTTCAGAGATGATACAATGTTGAGTAGGACTTGGGCATTTAACTTCCCTCCCTTCTTTCAGAATATAATTGGGAATTATTTCACCTAGAGCAAAGTTGGTTAAGGGAAGTTTTGGTGGAGAAATAAGGTTGTCAGCCTAGTCTTTAAAAGAGAAATTATGGGGAAAAGAAAGCCTGTCTTCCAGGGAGACTAACTCAGTCTTTGGGACAATTTGAGGGAGAGGACTGAAGCTTTGAAGATGGGAAAAGAATGATAGAATTCTACATATTGCATGATTCAAGGAATAATAATGATAATGTGTGGTAGAGAATAATGTGGTATAAGGCCCAAGATTGGCAGTCCCAATTGTTCCAAAGAAGAAATATGCTCTCCCCACAAAAGAATGTTAATCCTAGACAAAACTACAATCTTCCAACTTTGTTCACAACTCTCACTTTCCAAAGTTCTTCTTTTAAGTAAGAACATCACTTACTGTTAAGAACTAAAAACGCTATGTAGAAAAGGCACAATCTTTTAATTACCTTATAGCTCTAACATTCTATTTTCTAAAATTTTGCATTAAGTACAAATCAAGGCTGTAGTAAAGTAGGACAAAATGAATTTAACATCAGCAAATTACGTTCTGAGTTCTAGATTGAGTTATATATCAGGTCTGAATCTATAATCTCATAAAAGAATCGAGGTGGCCCTGTGTCTGAAACACTGTGGCAAGAATTAGGAAGACCTCAGACACTTAATAATTGTGCAATCAATTTCTTCAGCTATAAAGTGAGGATAATAATAATAATATCTATGTCCCATCAATGTTGCAAAGAGCAAATGCAATCATATTTGTAAATCACTTAGCACAATGCTTACATGTTAGGAGATATCTATTATCTATTATGTAATTCAATTATTTTCTAAAGAAGGAATAGACTTAGGCTGACCCGGAAAGTGAATTTTGGAGATAGGACATGAGTCCACCTTCTATTATCAGTGTCTTTCAATTAGATTAGACTCACACGTAAACTTTTATCATTTTGGTTTTTAAGAATTTTCTTTTCAATGCATTGCCCTTGTGAGGGTCACCCTTTTCATATTATTCCCTTTTAAGTGCTCTCCCTTCCAGGCAAAATGGCCAGATGTAGTTCCATATCTTTGTAAATGTAGTTCCATATGTTTGCAAGGCTTAATGTCATGCAAGAATTTCTTTCTCACTGTCATTTTATGGAGTCTCTAACTCCCTAATTCAAATGCTATCTTTTAAAGAAGACCTTTCATAATACCCTCAGTTGTTACTTGTCTTCCCACTTACCCTTCCCCAATTTTTTTATTTGACTTTGGGTATACTTTATATAAGTGTGTATATGCATATTTGTCAGGAGTGGGTAGTTAAGAAAGCATGAGGATAATAATGAATTGCAATATTATCTTTTAAGGAAGCATGAACAAGGAATTCTCTGAATTGGGACAGTTGGCCATTGACTGGGGAAAAAATGATCATGTCCATAGAAGATTAAAAAACAAACAAACAAACAAACAAAAAACCTTAGTCTGCCAAGCCCTTGAGACCATTGAAGAGTTTGAATTAAAAGTATTTAAAGTAAGAGAGTTGTCTACCTTTCCCTGCTGCCTTACTTCTCCCACCATTCAAATAAATAAGTACAATAGATTAATTAATTAATTAATTAATGAGTGACATTTTACAGCAGAGCTACTTGCCCAAGAGGGGACACTATATCCATCAAGCATTGTTTGAGACAAGAGCAATCCTAGAATTAGTTCTAGACAGAGGACATGGAAGCCCTTCTAACAGAACCAGTATATATATATATATGTATTGGTGACTCTCCAAGTAGGGCAACTGTGTCCAGTGAAATGAAACATCCAGAAGTCAACAGAGATAAAAACACCAATTATGTCCTGATTTTATGAATTATGTCCAATGGTAGCAGTTATCCAACATGTCCAATGGAAGTTGACAAATGATTCAGCAAAATTAACTCAAGCTCTATTTCTAAAAAGAAATGGGGATGATATCTTCTCTCAGATTTCCTTTTGGACCAAAGCTGGATGATTATACTTTTTACAACATTCAAGATTTATCATTTTGTAGTTAATAATAATGTATATTATCTTCCTGTCTCAGCTTAATTACTAGTTTCAGTGCACAGATCTTTTCATAATTCTTTTGGAATTCGTAATTTCATAAGATGCAGAAATATTGTGTCTTATTCATGTATCCCAGGTGGCTTAACCTTTTCCAGATTAATGTGTCATACTTCTTTCTCATAGGCCAAACCACTTTGGTAAATGGGTAATATGATAGATAATCTCATTTAAAAATTTTTTCATACTTTTTCAACTAACAAGCACATATATTTTTCTCCTTTCTGTCCCACCTGGGGGATAACCAAAGGAAAACAAAATCCATATGACAAATTTGCATAATCAAGAAAAAATGATTTCCCATGTTATATATGTTCAAAAATTATACTTCGCATTCTACATAATCAGTCTATGATCTCTCTGTCAGGAAGCAAGTATTGCTTCATTTTCAGTCCTCTGAGATTACAGATTGTCCAAAGTTCGTAATATTTTAAAAATTCTCCATTTTTACAACATTGCTGATACAGTTACAATAATAAAAGTTCATTCTTTATGGTATATAAATGTGATTCAAGTTAAAAAGGACCATGGAAACTTCCTGTCTCCAGGTAAAATGTCTTATTCTTTTTAAAGGCAATATATGGAAACATCTTGAAGCACTAACCACAACCAGACCAAATCTGATAGCCCCTCAGGCATGAAAGAGTTGTTTAAAGGGCTGGTATTGAGTTTTCTGTCATTGCAATAAATCACTATTGACCTTACCACTTGGAAGGGTTAACTTCACTTTAAATCTTTTCTTATCCTGGGAATACAAATAACCCTGTTATTACACTGCTGAGTCTGCTACCACTACAACTGTAACCTGTGTTAGTCTGATTACAGCCAATTGACAGGAGCATTCACTTTCTGAAATGTCTGTGGTTGCTGCTATTAATTCTTACGGCTCAAGCCTGAAGCAGAGAGAGATTGACTCTTTCTCCATTTTCTGTCTCTCTCTGTCTGTATTTCTGTCTCTGTCTCTATCTCTGCCTTTATAATGGAAAATATTTATTGGGGGGGGAATAAAAGAAAAAAATTTCACTGAAAGGAAAAAGCCAACAGAAATAACATTCTGTTGTGATTTTGTTTATTTTTGTTTTCATGTGTGTGTTCCTTTTATGGGTGTAGATGGTGGGGGAGAGGTATTGTAAGATATGAGTCCAGAAAACAAACAAACAAACAAAAAATAAAACACTCTTTTAATTCAGAATCCAAGTCTTGGACTTCACTTCACTCTACCACTGATTTGCTGTGTGACATTGGACCTATTACTTCCATTAATTCCCCCTTATTTGCAAAATAGAGTTTTAGACAAAATGATATTTAAGAGTCCTTCCAGTTCTAATGTATAATGCTCTAATATTTTATGAAAAGGTTCACCTTTTCCAAACCTTTCATTTTTGGATTTGAGAAATCATAACCAGAGACTTTATTTTATCTAAGGTCATAGCAGGATAACTAGGTGTGCAGTGGATAGAATCCTGGGACTGAAGTTAGGAAGACTCAGCTTCCTGAGTTCAGTCCTGGGTCGAAATTAATCGTGTGACCCTGAGCATGTCATTTAATACTTTTTGCCTCACTTGCCTCATCCCTAAAATGAGTTGGAAAAGGAAATGCTAAACCACTCTAGTATCTGCCAGGAAAGTCACAAATGGTATCCCAGAGTCATACAACTGGAAAGTGGTGGAACAAGAGTCATGGCAACATCAAGAAACAAAGAAGGAGTATATCAATCCTGTTATGTATTTGTGTTTAAAGGTTCTAGATCTGAAATCTTATTGCGAAGTTTTAAAATAGAATGGGGGAAAATCTATTTTTATTCCAATGTAATTTGATTTCTTTTAAACCTATGAATCTTATTTTTATGCATTTGATAATTTAATTCCAAAAGGGGACCATATGCTTCACAAGACTGACAAAGTGATCCACCCACACAGACGGAAAGACAGAGAAACAGAAACAGAGAAACACAGAGGCAGAGAGAAAGAAAAGGAGGGGAGAATTTTAAAAACTCCTGTTTAAAAAGTTTCTAGCCCTAAAGTTCTATATTCTATGTTTAACATTCTAAAACCAGACACTATAATCTTGTAATCTATTTTTACAAGTTATGATTAATGATTAATTATGGTTCAGTGAAATAGGATATGTCAACAATTTAGAAAAAGGAAAGTACCAAATAATGCTATTAATCATAATAATAATAATAGATGATTTTGTTGATGGTGACGATGACGATTCTAGCACATTCACTGAGACATAGTTGGCACTTAATATTTCATTGTTGTCATTGATTCTAGATATACTTTCCATAATAATCAGTCTTGAATTAGAATTAAAGTCAAGGAGTACTCCAGTGCAACTGCAAGTTGAACTCATGAAATTAAAATAGTTTTTAAAATAACTTGATAATTATATCTAAATCAATCAACAAATGTTATTCATCAACAGTGTGATACAGAAAGTGATAACTGTGGTGATTGATACAAAGGTTAAAAGGAAATGAAACCATTTCCAATGAGTTTTTTTGCTAGTATGCTAGATAAACTACATAGGCATAGACTTCAAACTAATAATAGAAGACAATATGTGAAGAGGAATAAATAAACAATGACTATAAAAAGGGGCAAAATGATCAGCTATGTGAGTGCTCACTGTTAGCTGGGTTGGGGAGAGAAGATTTCATGAGAGTGGAAAGAAATAAGTGAAACCTTTAGGTTAAATAAGATTAAAAGAGATGAAAGGGAAGGGAAACAACAAGAAGAAAAAAAGAGCAAAAGAGGTTAGTTTGAAAAAGAATCTGTTGATGGAAATATTGGAGATTAAAATTTTGGAAGATTAAATTAGCAAGTTTAGTCAGATGGTGAAGGTCTTGAATATCAGGCTAAAATGTTGATTTTAAAGTCTGTGGAAAATGGAACATGATTTAAACATTACATCAAAAACTTTTTGATTTCATAGTCTCATTTCTTGTGACTCCCTCATTTCCGAGGAAAATCAATACATAAATTGAATGTTCTCTGACATATATGTTAGACATATGTTAGTTTATCAGCTCATTTCTAATTTCTTCCTAGTTATGTTTGGGAGTAGTTCTGTTGATGATGGAAGTGATGGTAGTGATACACATGCATGTTTTTATGCATGCAGGTGTGTATATGCGTGTATTTGGTGGGGAGGCAGTAAGTGAATAATTTGGCACTCATTTAGATCCATTCAGAAAAGCTGTAAACTCTGATGAATCATATTGATTGGCCTGAGGTATTTGCTTGTTATTGCTAAAATGTACTATAAATGGTAGTTTGAATTTAAAAAGCTCAATCATTCCTCGATATATAATGAGAGTACTGGGAGCATCTAGGCAGTGTGGTAGATAGAGCACTAGCCTGGGTATCAGGAGGACCTGAGTTCAAATCCAAACTCAGACACTTAACACTTACTAGCTGTGTGACCCTGGGCAAGTCACTTAACCACAATTTACACACACAAAAGAAAAAAAAAAGATTTAAAAGGTAAAAAAATAAATTTTAAAAAAGTAAACTGTGTTATGTTCTTTTAATCTCCTTAATATCACTCTTTATGTCTAAATCATGAACCTATCTAAAAACCATGATGAAAAAAGAGCCTAGACAACATCTTTCAGGAAATCATCAAGGAAAACTGCCTTGATATCCTAGAACTAGAATGTAAAATAGCCATTGAAAGAATTCATTGATCATCTCATGAAATACACCCCAAAATGGAAACTCCAAAAAATTTTGTAGCCAAATTTCAGCATTAAAAGATCAAGGAGAAAATACTATAAGCAGTCAGAAAAAAAAAAATCAAATATCAAGGAGCCACAATCAGGATTAGCCAAGACTGAGCAGCTTTCACTTTAAAGTATCAAAGGGACGGAAATATCATATTTCAAAGGACAAAGGAACTGGGATTTCAGCCAAAAATTGGCTATTCAGCTATGGATGATCTAAGAGCAAGTAAAAGCAAAAATAGATCTAATTTAAAGAGATAAGGAAGGAAATAACATCCTACTAAAAGGTACCATAAATAATGAAGTAATATCTAGACTAAACCTATATGCACCGTGATGTAGCATCCAAATTCCTAAAGGAGAAGTTACGAGAGTTGTAAGAAGAATTAGACAGCAAAACAATACAAGTGGGGGATCTCAACCTTGATCTCTCAGAACTAGATGAATTTAACAACAAAATAAATAAGATAGAACTTAAAGAAATAAATAGAATTTTAGAAAGTTGGGTATGATAGACCTTTAGAACAAATTGAATGGCACAGTAACAATACTATATGTTGATCAGTTCTGATGGACATGGCTCTCTTCAACAATTAAATGTTTCAAACCAGTTCCAATTGTTCAGTAAAGATAGCCATATAAACCCAGAGAAAGGGATGTGAAATGTGGACCACAACATAACATTTTTTTCATGCTCTCTATTGATGTTTGCTTGCATTGTGTTTCCTTTCTCAGATTTTTTTTTCTTGTAGATGGGATTTTTCTTGCACAACAAAATGTGTGAAAATATGTATACATATATTTGATTTTTCAAGTATTTTAACATAATTAACATGTAGTGGACTTCCTGCCATCTAGGGGAGGGATGGGGACTAGGGGGGAAAATTTGTAACAGAAAGATTTGTAAGGGTCAATGTTGAAGAACTACCCATATATACATTTTGAAATAAAAAGTTTTAATAAAGAAAAGAAAAAAAAAGAAAACTCTGGGGGAAAAAAAGGAAAAAAATAATGGAAACAGAAAGAATATGCTTTTTTTTTCTCAGCAGTACATGGAACCTAAATAAAAATTGACCATGTTTCAGGTCATGAAAATCTCAAAATCAAATTCAAAAAGGCGGAAATAGTGAATGCATTTTTTTTCAGATCAAGATGCAATAAAAATTCCATGCAATAAAAAGCCAGGGGGAAATAGACCAAAAATTAATTGAAAACTAAATAATGTAATCCTAAAGAATGAGTGAGCAAAACAACAAATCATAGACATAATTTATTATTTCATTGAAGAGAATGAAAATAATGAGACAACAAACCAAAATTTATAGGATGCAGCAAATGCAGTTCTTAGTGAAAGTTTTATATGCCTAGAGGCTTACTTGCATAATAAAATAGAGAATATTAATGAATTGGGCTTCCAACAAAAAACCTAGAAAAGGAACTAATTAAGAATCCTCAATTAAATACCAAATTTAGAATTCTTAAAATAAAAGGGGAGATTAATAAAATTGAAATTTAAAAACCATGGAATTAATAAACAAAAGTAGGAGTTGATTTTATGAAAAAACCAACAAAATAGTTGGTTAATTTGAAAAGTTGATTTAATTAGAAAAAAAGATCCTTTTTGATCATTTACTATCTCAATTATCAGTGGAGATTGAGTTTGCCTTAAAACATAGTTTTTTCCCACTTTTTTGTTATTTGCTTGCTTTTTGTTTTCTTTCTCATTTTTTTTCCTTTTTGATCTGATTTTTCTTGTGCAGCATGATAATTGTGAAAATAGGTATAGAAAAATTGCACATGCTTAAAATATATTGGATTACTTGTTGTATTGGGTAGGGATAGGGTATAGGGAAAAAAATTGGAACACAAAGTTTTACAAAGTTGAATGTTGAAAATTATCTATACATAAATTTTGGAAATAAAAACCTTTAACCAAAAAATATTTTTGGCAAAAAGCTTGGTATATAATGTGCTTCCTGTCATTGAAACAGAGCACAGATAAAGGCAGAGCCAAAACAAAAATGATTTATCTTTATTGGAAGTATGTGTTTGAGAAAAGTTTTCAGAGTCTTACCTTCTTTATGGTGCCTCCTGAAAAATTGTGCGTAGTAAATAGAAAATCTGACTTTGGAATCAGAAAATTCCGAATTCAAGCCTTGCTTCTGACATATGTTAGTTTTGTGATCCCTGGAAATTCACCCACCCTCTCAAAATTCTAATCAACTCTCTAACACTATACATTTGAGAGAAGATTGGCTTAGGAGAGGAAATTTTCTGGTCTAAGAGTTTCCTAGATAAAAATACTAAAAATCTATTACATAAGGCATATATCCTTCTCAGAACCAAGGCTACAAAGACAAAAATATAACTGTTCCTTCCCTCCAGGATCTTATTTGCTATCAAGAGAAAGAACATAAGTCACAGGATAAAAAAAAAAGAATTAGAAGTAATTTTAGTGGCAACTTAATCTAACTCATTCTCAAAATGATTCTCCAGTACAGCTGTGGTATGGATTCAGCGTCAGAAAAACCTGAGTTCAAATACCATCTTTACCCACTTACTACTTGCATGAAAAAAAAATCATTCTGTGCATCTCAGGTTAACCATCTATAAGTTCAAAAGGTTGAATTTTAGGGCCTCTAAATCCACTTTGAGTTCTAAATACATTTCCCTAGGTTTCAGTAGCATATCAGAAAAATGTCACTGCTTAAAATCTTTCAAAGACAATGAACTCCACAAACTTCTATAGCAAATTTTCTCTGATTTCCTCAGCTAGAACTCTTCTCTCCCTATTTAAATCACTCAGAGCACTTTGTTGGGAAGGGTGCTCTGCATTTTCCAAATTCCAATTAGAGTCATATTCATGGATGTGTACATTTTCTCTCTTCTCCTAGGATGTTGTCTCTTTGGGGAAGTGGCTTGTGCCTCATTTACATTATTATTTCCACTCAGCATTCAGTTTTAATTTAAATTAGTTTGTTTCATAAATGTTTGAAGTGAAATGATATTTATGTTAAATGAATGCCATTTTTTCCCCACAATTGATCAGCTCAAGTTCACAACCCAAAGAATCTATTATGTGACTATGGCTGCTCCACTATTCCCCATTATGGACGGCATATCAATGCATGAATTTTCTGGTTTTGGTCAAATCTCTTTCAACAATATCTACGATTTTGTTTCATTGTAACTGAATTCAACATACACTCATATTCGTACAAATATGTCAATCATATCATGCTACGTCACATATTATGTTGTATGTATAAGGGGGAGGTAACAAAATTATAAAATGAAAGATAGTTCCTGTCTTCATGGAACTTCATGGTGATTACCCACTGATTAAGAAGCATTTATTTTTTTTTTATAAAAAGCTTTTTTATTTTCAAAACACTTGCATAGATAGTTTTCAACATTCACCCTTGCAAAACCTTCCAGGTATTTTTTTCTTCCCTCCCTTCCCCTCTCCCACTTCCTCCCTTAAACTGCAAGTAATCCAATATATGTTAAACATGTGCAATTCTTCTATACATATTTCCACAATTATCATGCTGCACAAGAAAAATCAGATCAAAAAGTTAAAAAAATGAGAAAGAAAATAAAATTCAAGCAAACCACAGCAAAAGGAGTGAAAATACTATGCCGTGATCCACACTCAGTACCTACAGTCCCCTCTCTGGGTACAGATGGCTCTCTCGATCACAAGACCATTGGAACTGGCCTGATCAATTCTTCTTCTGAAACAGTTTTATTTGTTTGTTTGTTTGTTTTTTATGTTTTTTATTATTTTTTTTAAAAATTTTATTTGCATAACATATGTGTGGGTAATTTTTCAACAATAATCCTTACATAGCTTTCTGTTACAAATTTTTCCCCCCAACTCCCCACCCCTCCCCTAGATGGCAGGATATCCACTACATGTTAATTATGTTAAAATATTGGCAAATCGAATATATGTATACATATTTCCAAACTTGTCATTGCTGTGCAAGAAAAATCTTATCTACACAAAAGATATATCAGATAAAGGAAACAATGTAAGCAAACATCAATCAAGGAGTATGAGAATGTTATGTTGTGGTCCACATTTCACTTCCCTCTCTCTGGGTGTATATGGCTTTCTTCAGTGAACAATTAGAGGTGGTTTGAAACATTTCATTGTTGAAGAGAGCCATGTCGATCAGAATTGATCGTCATATGGTACTGTTGTTGCCATGTATAATGATCTCCTGGTTCTGCTCATTTCACTCAGCATCAGTTCATGTAAGTCTCTCCAGGCCTCTCTGAAATCATCTTGCTGTTCATTTCTTACAGAACAATAATATTCCATAATATTCATATACCATAATTTATTCAGCCATTCTCCAATTGAAGGGCATCTATTCAATTTCCAGTTTCTAGCCACTACAAAAAGG
>JAJPUD010005320.1:622-29551 GCA_023553655.1 Myrmecobius fasciatus
AAAAAATAGTAGCAAAGTTCATTTGGAAGAACAAAAGGTCAAGAATTTCAAGGGAATTAATGAAAAAAAAGGCAGATGAAGGTGGCCTTGCTGTACCAGATCTAAAACTATATTATAAAGCAGCAGTCATCAAAACCATTTGGTACTGTCTGAGAAATAGAGCAGTCGATCAGTGGCATAGGATGGAATCACAGGACAAACTAGGCAATATCTATAGCAATCTAGTGTTTGATAAACCCAAAGACCCCAGCTTTTGGGATAAGTACTAACTATTTGGCAAAAACTGCTTGGAAAATTGGAAACTAGTGTGGAAGAAATTAGGGCTTGACTCACACCTAGCAGCACATACCAAGATAAGATCTAAATGGGTTCCTGATCTAGATATAAAGAGTGATATTGTAAGCAAATTAGAGGAACTTAGTATAGTTTACCTCAGAGACCTGTGGAGATGGAATAAATTTATGTCCAAAGAAGATCTGGAACTTTTAATTGAACACCATGTAGATAATTTTGATTATATTAAGTTTAAAAAATTTCTGTACAAGCAAAACTAATGTAGACAAGATTAGGAAGGAAGCATCAAATTGGGAAATCATCTTTACATTTAATGGTTCTGATAAAGGCCTCATTTCTAAAATATATAGAGAATTTTCTCTTATTTATAAGAATTCAAGCCATTCTTCAATAGATAAATGGTCAAAGGATATGAACAGACAATTTTCAGAGGATGAAATTAAAACTATTTATAGTCATATGAAAAGTTGCTCCAAATCACTGTTGATCAGAGAAATGCAAATTAAGACAATTCTGAGGTACCACTACACACCTGTCAGATTGGCTAAAATGACAGGAAAAGATAACTATGAATGTTGGAGGGGATGTGGGAAAGCTGGGACACTAATAGATTGTTGGTGGAATTGTGATTGGATGCAACCATTCTGGAGAGCAATTTGGAGCTATGCTCAAAAAGCTATTAAACTGTGCATACCCTTTGACCTAGCAATGTTTCTATTGGGCTTATATCCCAAAGAGATCTTAGAGGAGGGAAAGGGCCCCCATATGTGCAAGAATGTTTGTGGCAGCCTTTTTTGTAGTGGCTAGAAACTGGAAACTGAAGGGATGCCCATCAATTGGAGAGTGGCTGAATAAATTATGGTATATGAATGTTATGGAATATTACTGTTCTGTAAGAATCGACTAGCAGGACGATTTCAGAGAGGCCTGGAGAGACTTGCATGAACTGATGCTGAGTGAAACAAGCAGAACTAGGAGATCATTATACACAGCAGCAACAATATTACATGATGATCAACGCTGATGGACATGGCTCAGTGCAACAAAGAATTGTCTCAAACCAGTTCCAATTGTTCAGTGAAGAAAGCCATATACACCCAGAGAAAGGTATATGAACTGTGGACCACAACATAACATTTTCATGCTCTCTATTGATGTTTGCTTGCATCGTGTTTCCTTTTTCTGATTTTCTTTTTTTTCTTGTAGATAGGATTTTTCTTGTACAACTTGTCAAGTATTTTAACATTATTAACATGTAGTGGACTTCCTGCCATCTAGGGGAGGGGAGGGAACTGGGGGTAAAATTTGTAACGGAAAGTTTTGTAAAGATTGATGCTGAGGAACTACCCATACATATGTTATAGAAATAAAAACCTTTAATAAAAATACACACAACAAAAAGAATTCAAGAATCAATCAAACAAAAACAAAAAAATGAAAAAAATAGAAGAAAATATGAAAAAACTCCCAACTATTTTTTTTCATTTTTTTGTTAGATCTAGGAGAAACAATCTAAGGATTATTGGACTTACTGAAAGCCATGATGAATAAAAGAATCTAAACATTATCTTCCAGGAAATCTTGAAAGAAAACTGCCCTGATGTTTTAGAATCAGAAGGCAAAGTCACCATCGAAAGAATTCACCCATCACCTCCTGAAAGAGACCCCAAAATTAAATCCCCAAGGAATATCTTGGCTAAATTTTAGGACTATTGCACCAAGGAAAAGATATTGCTAGCATCTAGAAAGAAACAATTCAAATACCGAGAAACTGTAATTAGAATCACAGTAGATCTGTCAGCCTCCACATTGAAGAAACAAAGGGCCCAGAAACAGATATTCCAAAAGGCAAAGAAACTTGGATTACAGCCAAGAATAACCTATCCAGCTAGAGTGAGCATTATTTTCCAGGGAACAAGATGGTCATTTAATGATATAGGTGAATTTCACCTATTTCTAATGAAAAGACCAGATCTGAACAAAAAATTCGACCTCCAAACACAGAACTCAAGAGAAGCATAAAAAGGTATAAAGGAAAGAACTCTTGAGAACTATATTTCTACTATGGGTATACTTAAAGAATGGTGGTGTAATTTGGTATTACTTTGATAACATGAAAAAGAAACTAGAGGTGGAAGGGCAATCATACTGGGGGAAAAAGGGAAAAGGAGGTAAAAAAGATTTTTTTAAAAAAAGGAGATAAGAATAAGGTAAAATCTCATGAAGAGGCAAAGTTAACCTAATATACTTGAGGGACAGAAGGGAGGGAGATGAGCACTGTGTAAATCTTACTCTCTTCAGATTGGGCTCTAAAAGAGTGTATCAGACACATTTGGTTTCATAGACAAACTTGTCCTTCCTTATAAGGAAGTGGGAGGGAAAGGAGGAAAAGAAAGGGATAGACTAATAGACGGGAAAATGGAAGAATTAGAGGAAAGGTGTAAAAAAGGGGGAGGGGCTCTAAAGGGGGGAAGGACTGTTTGGGGGAGGTGGTCATCAAAAGCAAAATACTGGGGAGGGGAGAAGGAAGAAAGGTGAAAGGAAAGAGAAAAACATAACTGGGTAAATAAGATGGCAGGAAATACTGAATTAGTTATTTTTAACTGTGAATGTGAATGGGATGAACTCTCCCATAAAGCAGAAGTGGATAGCAGACTGGATTAAAAGCCAGAATCCAACAATATGTTGTTTACAAGAAACACATCTAAAGCAGAGTGACACATACAGGGTGAAGGTAAAAGGCTGGAGCAGATTCTATTATGCTTCAGGTGAACAAAAAAAGGCAGGGGTAGCAATCCTGATTTGAGATCAAGTAAAAGAAAAGATAGATCTAATCAAAACAGATAAGGAAGGAAACTATAGTTTACTAAAGGGTACCATAGATAATGTAGCAATATCAATACTAAAAATATATGCACCAAGTGGTATAGCATCCAAATTCCTAGAGGAGAAATTAAGAGAGATGCAAGAAGAAATAGACAGCCAAACTATACTAGTGGGAGATGTCAACCTTGCTCTCTCAGAATTAGATAAACCACAAAATAAATAAGAAAGAAATTAGGGAGGTAAACAAATTGTTAGAAACGTTAGGTATGATAGATCTTTGGAGAAAATTGAATGGAGACAGTAGGGCATTTACTTTTTTTCTCTGCAATTCATGGAACTTATACAAAAATTGACCACGTGTTAGGGCATAAAAACCTCAATATCAAATGCAGAAAGGCAGAAATGGTAAATGCATGTTTTTCAGATGACGATGCAATAAAAATCACATGCAATATAAGGCCGGGAGAAAACAGACCAAAAGTTAATTGGAAATTAAATAATCTAAGTTTAAAGAATGAATGGGTGAAGGAACAAATCATAGACACAATCAATAATTTCATCCAGGAGAATGACAATAATGAGACAACATATCAAAATTTGTGGGATACGGCCAACGCGGTTATAAGGGGTAATTTTATATCTCTAGATGCTTACTTGAATGAAATACAGAAAAAAGAACATCAACGAATTTGGATTACTATTAAAAAAAAAACTAGAAAAAGAACAAATTATAAACCCCCTCAATTAAATACTAAATTGGAAATTCTAAAAATAAAAGGAGAGATTAATAACATTGAAAATAAGAAAACTATTGAATTAATAAAGAAAACTAAGAATTGATTTTATGAAAAAACCAACAAAATAGATAAGCTTTTAGTTAATTTGATTAGAAAAAGAAAAGAGGAAAATCAAATTGTTAATGTCAAAAATGATAAGGGAGAACTTTCCTCCAATGAAGATGAAATTAGAGTAATAATTAAGAGTTACTTTGCCCAACTTTATGCCAATAAATTTTATCATTTAAATGAAATGGAGGAATAACTACAAAAATATGGATTGCCCAGGTTAACGGAAGAGAAATCAATTATTTAAATAGCCCCATTTTAGAAAAAGAAATAGAACAAGCTATTAACCAACTCCCTAAGAAAAAATCTCCAGGAACAGATGGATTTACATGTGAATTCAACCAAACATTCAAAGGGTAATTAATTCCAATACTATATAAACTCTTTAGGGAAAGAAGGTATTCTACCAAATGCTTTTATGATACAGATATGGTGCTGTTAGCTAAATTAGGTAAGGTGAAAACAGAGAAAGAAAACTATAGACCAATTTCCCTAATATATATTGATGCAAAAATTTTAAATAAGATATTTGCAATGAGATTACAGAAAGTTTTCCCCATGATACTACACTATGACCAAGTAGGATTTATACCAGGAATGCAGGGCTGGTTCAATATTAGAAAAACTATCAGCATAATCAATTATATTAATAACCAAACTTACAAAAATCATATGATTATCTCAATAAATGCAGAAAAAATTTTGACAAAATCCAACACCCATTCCTATTAAAAACACTAGAGAGGTTAGGAATAAATGGGCTTTTCCTTAAAATGCTCAGTAGCATCTACTTAAAACCATCAGCAAACATCATATGTAATGGAGTATTTAAGTATTGATTGATTTGATCTCCTTACCTTCCAAAGGTCTCTCAAAAGTCTTCTCCACCACCATAATTCAAAAAGTGTCAATTATGGAGTTCTCAGTTTTCCTTATAGTCCAACTCTCACAGCCATACATTGCTACTAGAAAGACCATAGCTTTCAGTATACAGACTTTTGTGGGCAGGATGATGTCTCTGCTTTTTAGTATGCTGTCCAGATTTGCCATAGCTTTCCTTCCAAGGAGCAAGCATCTTTTAATCTCATGGCTACTGTCACCATCTGCAGTGATCTTTGAGCCCGGGAATATAAAATCTGACACTGCTTCCATTTTTTCTCCCTCTGTTTGCCAGGAAGTGATGGGACCAGTTGCCAAGATCTTAAGTTATTTTTTTAATTCAAACTTCAAGCCAACTTTTACACTCTCCTCTTTCACCCTCATCAAGAAGCTTTTTAATTCCTTTTTACTTTCTGCCATCAAAGCCGTATCATCTGCATATCTGAGATTGTTGCTATTTCTCATTGCAACTTAAAAGAAACCCCAGGTCTTGATTCACCCAGCATGGCATTTTACCTGATGTACTTTGCCTATAAGTTAAATAAATAAGGTTACAATATGCTGCCTTGTCATACTCCTTTCCTAATTTTAAACCAATCAGTTGTTCTATGTTCAGTTCTGTCGTTTCTTGACCCACATACAGGTTCCTCAGGAAATAAGAAGATGAGCTAGTACTCCCATCTCTGAAGATTTGCCACATTTTGTTGCGATCCACACAGTCAAAGAGTTTAATATAGTCAGTGAAGCAGAAGCAGATGTTTTTCAGGAACTCCAGTGAATGTTGGCAATTGGGTGTCTAGTTCCTCTGCCTCTTCAAAAACCAGATTCCTCTTATTTGTATCCTCTGAAGCCTAGCTTGCAGAATCTTAAGCATAACTTTGCTGGTATATGAAATGAATATGATTATTCAGTAATTTGAACATTTACTTTTTGGCATTGCCCTTCTGTAAGATTGGGACATAAACTGATCTTTTCCAATCCAGTGGCCACTGTTGAGTTTTCCAAATTTGCTAGTATGTTAAATGCAACACTTTAACAACATTACTGCTTTTCTCAACCTTTTATTGGTCATGAGGGCTACTCCATTTGTTCTGGTGGATTCTTGTCCACACTAGTATATGTACCAATCTCCTGAATTAAATCTACCAATTCCTTTCCATTTAAGTTCAGTGATACCAAAGATGCCTGTTTAATCTTTCCATCTCTTGTTTGACCACATCCAGCTCGGTTCATAGACCTTACATGCTAGGTTCCTTTGCAGTCAGACTTTCCATTTGTTACTAGACACATTCACAACAGAGCTTCCTTGGGCCAGCTGCTTCATCAGTACTGGAGCTACTTTTAGCTGTCCTCTGCTCTTCTCCAGCAGAGTGTTGTACATCTTCTGACTTGAGGAGTCTTGTCATCCCCTTTATCATTTTAATATTGTTCATAGGATTTTCTTGGCAAGGATACTGGAGAGGTTTGCTATTCCCTTCTGCAGATTGCTTCTTGTCAGAACTCTCCACTATGACATGGTCATCCTGGGCAAGCCTGCATAGCACAGCTCATAGTTTGAGCTATGCAACACCTCTGCCACTACTAATACACAAAAATCCAGTGAGCTTTTGGATAAATAATAATACAAATGATTGCCCACATTTTTATAGTGCTTTAAGATTTACAAAGCTTTTTTCTCACAACCACCACGTGTAAATATTATTATCTCTGATTTTACAGAGGATGAAACTGAGATCCTTGAAAGCTGTGATTTTAAAAATGTCTGAGTCAGGACTCCAAGTCCTCTGCCTATAAGTCCCATGTTTTTCAAACCACAACACATTAGGCAAGTCTAGATACATTTTCAGAGGCTACTGGCCAGCAGACAATTTAGTAGGAGAGTACACCTGCCATGTGAGAGCTCCTCTTTTAAAACTTTCTCCACAACTGAGGTTTTGGAAACATATTCATTTTCTTGGTAAACTAATAGTGCAGTGTCAGATAGTGATATCTCAGAGAGCTGAAGTTAAGATCAAACTCTAGGATGGTCTCATAAATACATTTTTGTTAAATATTATTGTATATTGTGCAGTTGTCATTCATCACAATAAAAGTAGACGTGTTTTAATTTGTCAAAATAACTTTGAACTGGGAATGAGAAGACCTGAACTTGAGGCCAGAATTCGTCACTTTCTATCTTGGGATAATCAATTGACTGCCTTCTACCTCACTTTATCTGCAAAATGGAGGTTGTACATACCTAGTCTGTCTCCATCACAGGCTTGTTTGGGGGAATACAAGGAGAAGTATCAGCATCTTGTGAGCTTGAATTCTGACTCTTTTACTAGCTGTGTTTCCTTTAAGTCATTTCTTTTTTCAGCCTTATTGATAAACACTGAAGCACTATAAGGGTATGAGCTCTTATTATTATTACACTCTAAAACCATATGTAAATACCAGGTGCTATTAGTTCTCAAAGTCTCAAATAGATAAATCAATAAGCAATTATTAATCACTTACTATGTGCTAAAGCACTGTGCTAGGTGCTGGGGAGATACAATAAATAAAGTGATCCCTTTTCTCAAGGAGCTTATATATTAATGGAAAAGACAGGTGTACACATGTGGATATATAGAATAGATATAGAGATTCTAAATATAACTAAATAAAAATAGTTAACTACAAGGTAGTTGAGGAGGGAAGGCATTCATCATTGGGGTGTTAAGGCTTCAGTCAGAAGATGGTGCCTGAACTGCATCTTGAAGGAAGGGAAGGAACCTTTGAAGCCAAAGTGAGGGGGAGGGTATTTCAGGCACGTGTGACAGCCAGTGCAAAGTGAGAGATGGAATCATATAGAAGGTATGAGAAGAGACCACTTTGCCTGGAACATAGATAGGGAGTTGAGAGGCAAGAGAAGGTGGGACAAAATGGGAAGGGGCTGTGAAACCTAAACAATTTATATCTGATCCTAGGAGCAATTGGAAGGCACTGGATTTGATTGAATAGGGAAGTGACCTAGTCATCTCTATACCTATGAAAAATCACTGTGGCAACTTTGTGGAAGACTTGTGAGCTCATTGGTTTGGAAACTGCCTCTGGTGAAACCCACCTATGCCTTTCCATGGACTTTTGTGTATATTTTCTTATAAATGTGTCATACGAGATCCATCCAATGTGCTGAAATCCTTCCTCCCTTTCTCCTGGCATTGTGAAGGTAGCAACACAGCACTCTAGCTATCCATCTGTCATTTCTTACCAAAATAACACAGCCAATCCATACAAGCAGACTTTGTTTTATTGCACTTTGTTTTATTGCACTTTGTACATAGTGCAGTTTTTACAGATTAAAGGTCTGTGGCAACCCTCTTCCATTTTTTCAAATGGCAAATGCTCACATCATGAATCTGTGACATATTTTGGTAATTTTCACAATATTTCAAACTTTTTCATTATTATTAAATCTGTTATGATCTATTATGGCAAGTGATCTTTGATATTACTATTATATAATTATTTTGGGGTACCACAAATGGCACTCATATAAGATGATGAACATAATTGATAAATGGTGTATGTATTCTGATGGCTTCACTGACCAACTGTTCTTCTATTCCTCTCCTTTTTCTTGGGCTTCCCTATTCCCTGAAGCACAAAAATATTGAAATTGGGCCAATTAATAACCCTACAATGGCCTCTAAGTCTTTAAGGGAAAAGAAGAATCAGTCAATGGACAAACTTCATTCTTGTATTACTTAAATTGTTGTTTTGTCACAGCTGTCCCAACTTTAAGTAGCCATCATCCTGGTCCATCGGCAGCCATCAACGTCGAGGCAAGACCATCCACCAGCAAAAGAATTATGACTTGCTCAAGGCTCAGATTATAGTTAATATTTTTAGCAACAAAATATTTTAAATTAAGGTATGTACATTTTTAGACATAATAATACTATTATACACTTTTTATAGACTACAGTATAGTATTTTATATGCACTGAGAAGTAAAAAAAAAATTCATGTTAATTACTTTATTGTGATATTCACTTTATTGGGGAGATCCAGAACCAAATCTACAACACCTCCTAGATATGCTTGTTTTTTCAAGGTATCTCAGTGATTATATGTTGCAGCCTTTTTATAACTATTACATACCTTTTTGTTAACCTCTGTGTGATACTGATTTTTAATTCTCTGTAGACCATTGAGTTCCATGTCTCACTGCCCTAATTCTAGTGCAATATTCTAATTAGAAGGATAGGTCTTTACTTTCATGGGAAGTTTAGATTATTAAGAGAGCTTTGCAATTTTCTGAAAGCCATCTAGCCTGTTGTCTTCGACCTTCCAGGCTTAGACCGTTGTTCCCAGCTCTTTCGGGGTGTCCACCAAAATGCATATTGTAATCTGAGTGGCAGACATTCTTCATCCATTTGTGTTTTCCCTTGTGTATGACCAGGCTCAAGACCTTTAAATGATTATAGCTCTCTTTGTTAGAGCTTTAGAACAGAAAGAGATTGAAGAGAATCCATTTCTCCCAAATTCTTTCTATTAGATATCAGCATTGTTTTCCATCATTCTTAATCTTTGTCACCTCATAATTGTCTTTTTCTGCCTAATCAGTTTTGTACGGTTGGCAAAACTGCATACTGGAAAGTCAGAATGACAATTGCCTATAGTGGCTTCAATCAGTTCTTAAAATCTGAGGTTACTTAGAATTCTCCTCCTCACCTTTTCCCTTTTGGTTAAAAAAAGTTCTTCTAGATGTTAATCAGATGAAGAAAAAGAATAAAACCCAATCAACAATTTTAAATCACTGAGAGCTATCTTTCTGTATTTTTGCAGTTTTCCGAGTGATATATTTCCATCTTTTCCATTCACATTAATGGTTTTGAAAACACTATATTCTTTCCAAGCTTCTTGATGACTTTTCAATATTGAGTATGAGATGTGTTATGGCCAAGCTGACATTTCTAGTCCAAGGCAAATAGGATGAAGAAAAGTCTCATATGAAAAGAAGGTCATATTCAAAATATGCTTAATATGCCTGTCATAATGGCTCTTTCTTTTAAATAATTTGAAGGTAAAAAATAAAACAAAATTGTAGGGGCCTCATAGTGTGGCAGTTGGACAACCCTTTGAGATTAAATTAGAATCATAGAAAGTCTGTGCTGGATGGGACCCTAAAACATATGGCTTAAAATATTAAAACTGGGAAGAACCTAAAAACATAGACTATTAGTACTGAAATGGACCTGAGAACAGAGGCTGTTAGTGGTGAGTGTAACCTTAGAGTTCATCTCTGTCAGTTCACTCAGCAGCATCCAGACATGATCAGTTAGCTCTGCTTGAACAGATTTAGTCATGTGGAACTTAGTACCTCCTGCCGCAGCTTGTCTCAGTGTTTCACAACTCTGCTGCCAAATTTTTGCATGTGAACCTAAATGATGTCCTAATAACTTTTACCCACTGGACTTACTTCTCCTTTGTGGACACTTACAGAATAAGTTTAGGTCAGAGAGCCTAATTTTGAATTTCAGATCTTTATGCCCTGGGAAAGTCACCTCATCTCTAGTTGGATGACTCAGTGGTTAAAGCCTGAGAATTGGAATCAGGAAGATCTGAATTCAAATCTTGCCTCAGCCACTTACTTTCTTACTCTGGACAAGTCATTTAATTGCTATTTCAGTTTCTTCATCTGTAAAATGGTAATAATAACAGTACCTACTTCCCAGGGTTGTGAACATCAAACAAGATAAGATATGTAAAGTGTTTTGCAAACCTTGAATGAAGTACTATATAAAGGCTTATGATTATTATTAGCTATTATTACCTCATTTCTCATGACCTCAGTTTCCTCATCTCCAAAACTGAGTAGTTGTACTAGATGACCTCTGAGAGATTTTTTTTTCAGCTCAAAAAATATTCTCCCATCATCTTAATCCCTCTTTTAGACACAGTCTTTCAAATATTTGAAAATTATGAGATATTCCCTTTTAAATCTTCTCCAGGCCACCACTTGAAAGAAACATCCACACAGTAGTACAAGTTGTTGGTTCTGGTAGCATTGTAGCATGTAACATGTTGCTCATTCTTCTGTAGCATAGCTGTCAGCCTCTTCATCACCAGCCCATCCATGGCCTTCTGAGCACAGGTCTCATCACCTCCCTTGATCTGAAAGATCTGTGCCAGTGGATTGTTTATGTTATTGGTTCCTTGGTTGGAAGTTCTTCCAAGCTAGAAAAAGGTTGTAATTCAGGGTAACTAAAATCATTCTTTCTCCCTATTCAAACCACTCCTTTGTTCATTCTTCTAAGAAAACAAGATAACATTCATTAAGTTGAATCTGCTAGTATATAAGGAATCATTGTAGTATATATGCATTTTTTTAAAAATCAGTTTACTTCATGAAGATGAGCCTTATCAAAGAAAAAATTATGTGAAAATCCAGCTTAATAAAATACGAAAAAAGTTTTACTTTTACAAGTATAAGATGTGGGAAGTAGTTTGTCTGAAAAGAATCTGGGTAGATACTTGACATTTTCTAGCTGTGTGATCCTGTGCAATCACTTAACTGATTGCTTCATATCTTCCCCCCCCCAAAAAAAAAGGATATGAGAGTTTGAATGCATCAAGTGGGTCAGCAGGGTGATGGGCTTGGGCTATATTAAGAAGGCTATAACTTCCAGAAATCTGGAGGAAATAATTTCATTGTACTCCACCTCATCAGATCTTATCTAAAGTATTACTATTTATTTGTAGATGCCACAATTAAAGAATGGCATTAGTCAGCTGGAGAATGTCCAGAGTAGTGTGATCAGCATGATGAAAGGCTTTGAGTTCATGTCACATGAGGATTGGTTGAAGAAATTGGGCATGTTTTACTTGGAGAAAAGATTTGGAACACACTGCAGTTGCGTCCAGGTTTTTAAAAGGCCTATCTATCATGTAAGAGGGGATTGGACTTGGTCTGTGTGGCCCCAAAGGACACAGCCAGTAGAAATGGGGAAACTTGGGTTCAGCGTCAGAATTCTCCTTACAGTGAAAGATGGTGGATGTCTTTTGCTTGGATATCTTCAAACAGAAGCGAGGCAATCATCCACTTGGTATATTACTTGGTACATACTTGATTTTTTTTTCATATGTGGGTTGGACTGGGTGTCTGCCAAGGTCCCTGTCAACTCCTCACTTCCAGGATTCTGTGAAAACAAATAAATTGGTGTGATTCTTTGCTTTTGAAAATATTGTGTAAGCTATTGATTAGAAAAGTGCAGATTAAAATATCTCTGAGGTACTACTTCACACTTATCAGGTTGGCTAATATGACAGAAAAGGAAAATAACAAATGTGGAGGGCATGTGGAAAAATGGATGTACTAACACACTATTGGTTGTGAACTGGTCCAACCATTCTGGAGAACAATTTGGAACTATGCTCAAAGGGCTATAAAACTGCAGACCTTCTGATTAAGCAATACCACTACCACATCTGTATCCCAAAGATTAAAGAAAAAGGACTCATGTACAAAAAATTACAACTCTTTTGTGGTGGTAAAGAACTGGAAATTAATGGGGTGCCCATTAATTGGACAATGACTGAACAAATTGTGATATGAACGTGATGGGGCAGCTAGGTGTTGCAGTTGATAGAGCTCCAGCCCTGAAGTCAGGAAAACCTGAGTTCAAATCTGGCCTCAGACACTTAACACTTCCTACCTGTATGATCCTGGGCAAGTCACTTAACCCCAATTGCCTCAGGAAAAAAAAAGATTAACATAATGCTTTCAGAAAAACCTGGAAAGACTTACATGAACTGAAGTTGAATGAAACCAACAGAACACGGAAAATATTGTATATGGTAAGAACAATATCAGATGATAATCAACTGCAAATGATTTAACTCTTCTCAGGAATACAATGATCTGAGACAATTCCAAAGTATTCATGATGAAAAATGTGATCTATCTCCAGAGAAAGAACTGATGCTATCTGAACGTAGATTGAAGCATAGTTTTTTTTTTTTAACTTTCTTTTTCTTTTTGCAACATGGCTAGCCTGGAAATATTTTTGTATGATTTCACATTTAATAATTGATATTCTATTTTTTTGCCTTCACAGTGGATAGGAGAGGAGTAGGAAAAAGGGAGAGAATTCAAAATCCATTTTTTCCCTCAATAGTATTTTATTTTTCCAAATACATGTAGAAATAGTTTTCAACATTCATTTTTGTAAAAACTTTGTGTTCCAAATTTTTCTCCCTCCCTTTCTTCCTTCCCCCTTTCACAAGACAGCAAGCATTCTGATATAAGTTAAATATGTATAATTCTTTTAAACATATTTCCATATTTGTCATGTTGTACAAGAAAAATCAGATCAAAAGAGAAAAAATCACAAGAAAGGAAAAAAAAAACAAGCAAACAAACAATAACAACAAAAAGGTGAAAATACTATGTTTTGATCCACATTTAGTCTCCATAGTTCTCTCTCTGGATGTGGGTAACATTTTCCATCCCAAATCTATTGGAATTTCCCTGAATAATCTCATTGTTGAAAAGAGCCACGTCCATCACAGTTGATCATCACATAATCTTGTTGCCGTGTACAATGTTCTCTTGGTTCTGCTCATTTCACTCAGCGTCAGTTCATGTCTCTCCAGGCCTCTTTGAAATAATCCTGCTGATAATTTCTTATAGAACAATAATATTCCATTACATTCATGTACCATAACTTATTCAGTCATTTCACAGTTGATGAGCATCCACTCAATTTCCACAGAACTCAAATTTTTAAAAAATTCTTGAAATAAAGAATAATTTTTTTAGAAGAAGAAAAGAAAATATTGTGTAAGAGGACAACTTCCTGGAGATTATTTATTCTCTGTAAAATCCAGAAAAGCACTTTATTGTTGAGTAAAAGCAAAGCAAAGGGCTTTGAATTCAAAGCTGAGGAATTAATTTTTTCAGAGACAATAAGGAACCACTTTCTTGAGCAAAGGAGCAACACAGACACATTCTGCCATAATAATAAAATTGGAAAACTATGTGTCAGTTGGATTAGAAAAGAAATAGACTGGGAATCTAAAAGAGGGGGTTGCTGTAATAGTCCAGGAAAGAGGGAATGAGACACTGAACCAACATGGTGTCTGTGTGAGCGGAGGGAAGACGATAGATAGGGAAGAATGAAAAAAAGTTTTCTGTTTTATTGGATATGGAGGGTGAGATAGAGGGAAGAGTGGAGCAAGGTTTTTTTGAGATTGTAAAACTAGCAAATGGGGAAAGATGCTGGTGCTCTCAAAAGGTTGGAGAAAGATGGGAGTTAGGAGGGAGATGAGTTCTGTTTTTCAAGGAGATCATATTCTTTTGGGTGCGAGAATATAAACATGAGTAACGCCAATCCCTTGTTAGATAGGGAGGAAGGGCACCTGTAATTGGGGAAGACTCAGGAAAGGCTTCATGCAGAATGTGGTATCTAATTTCAGTCTTGAAGGATTCTCTGAGTGCCATGTGTGGGGACCAGAGAGAGGCCAATTTGGTTGGGCCATAAAATGTGGAAAATTGCTTAATTTGTAATGAAGCTAGAAAACTCAGCTGAAGCTCTTATTTATGGGTATGGTGAAATCAAGACTATGACCATTCCTGTGCATGACTAATATGAAAGGAAATTACAAGTTATAGGAATTGAAGACTTAGTGAAGTGCTGATGATGGGGATTATGAGGGGATCTCACCTGTATGTTAAAATCCCCAACTATAAAGGCAGGAATGGGTTAGAGACAGACTGAACCAGGTGCTGAGCATCTTGAGAAAGAACTTCCCTAGCAGGGGAAATACCACGACCCAGAAAGGGACTGGGTAGGATGATGTAGAGTTTATATCATCTAGTAGACAGGGGGAGTAAACATCAAAGGAAGATAGATTGCTGAATGTGTGTGGAAGAGGCAGGATCTGAAGATGGCAATGAGGATTGAGCAGTCCTGTTTCAGTGCATTGGTGTTATGAGGTAAGGTACTGGGAAGGGTAGTCAGAGATGCGCAGTTTTTTCTTTTTAGAGTCATAGACCTAAAGCTGGATGGGACCTCTGATGTCAGGTAGTTCCAGAGTTGGCAAAGTATGAGTCTAGTGCCAAATCTGGCTGACTGTCTACTTTGAAATGGCCCATAACTTTATTTTAACCTCCTGAAATATATAAAAGTGGACAGCAGGTTAGATTTGTCCCTAAGGTCCATAGTTGGCCAATACCTGTTCTAGTCCAACTCTCTCATTTTACCTAGGAGGAAACTGAAATCCAGGGAGGGGAAGTAACTTACCTTTTGTTATTGTTGACTTGATTCAGTCGTGCCCAACTCTCCATGACCCTATTAGGGATTTTTTTTTTTCATTTTTTCTTTTCTTCTCTTTCCTTTCCTTTTTTTGCTTTTAAGGAAATCTAAAGAAGTACATAATGAGAAAGACAATATACAAACAAATGTAGAGAGAGTATATATACATTGGACATATATACAAGATATATGCAAGGTAAGTTGGAGATAATCAACAGAGGGAAGGCACTAGAATTATAATTTTTTGTTTGTTTATTGTTTTTTTCTACTTTTTATTTTTTCCAATTACATGTAAAGATAGTTTTCAACATTCACTTTTGTAAGATTTTGACTTCCACATTTTTTTCTTCCTCCCTTCTTTCCCTTCTCCTTCCCAAAGACAGCAAGCAATCTGATATAGCTTATGCATGTACAATCAATTTAAACATATTTCTATATTAGCCATGATGTGAAAGAAAAATTAAAACAAAAAGGAAAAAACATGAAGAAAAATGGGGGGAAATGGTTAAAATAGTATGTGTCAATCCACATTCAGTCTCCATAGTTCTTTCTTTGGATGTGGTTGGCATTTTAAATCCATTTGGGGTTTTCCTTGCAAAAATATCGGAATGATTTGCCATTTCCTTGTCTAGCTCATTTTATAGAGGAGAAAAATGAAACAAACAGGGTTAAGTTACTTGCCCAGGGTCATGAAGTTAGCAAGTGTCTGAAGTCAGTTTTGAACTCAGGGCCTCCTGACTCCATCCATACTGCAGGGCCACCTAGCTGTTTATAACTTGCCTGGGGAGGCATGTTTCCATGAGTCCAAGCAGATGGAGTATGAAAAGGGAGTCTAAAAAATAAAGGAAACTTTATATCCTCTGGAACACTTCCTTAACAATGGAACAAAGGGAGATGCAACAGGATAGTGACAGAGGATTGGTTGAGGTGAAGTGACTGGGGATGAGTAGAGTGCAGGAGTACGATAGAAGGGAATTTGTGCCTAAACAAGCAGCAACTTGGAACCCCAGGGTTATGGGACAAAGAGGTAGGTGTTTGCTAGGCATTCAGTGAATGATATGCTTCTTCAGCTGTGCAGCCCATTGATAAACCTGCATTAAAAATGAGATCCAGTTTGGGAGAACCTAACAGGAAGTGTGGCTTACTAGTCTAATCTTAAGAAATGCAGACTGCCTCCTTGCCACAAAGGGATACTGAAGAAGAACTTAGGTGGGGAATTTTTAATAGTAATATATGTATATAGAGCTATGTGATGTAGTAGATCTAGAAAGGGGCCTTGGAGCCAGGGAGACCTGGAAGACCTGGGAGATCTAGGTTTAAGCCTTCTTTGATAGTGGGTAAATCACTTCACATCTCCATCCTCTAGGTAACTGTTTATGAATATAAATTGTCGAGAAAATGCCCTCACATTGCCATGGGGAACTTCCAATGTGGAGAAATCACATTTATAAGAAGAATGAGGTCTTTGTGCCCTTGAGGTCTGCCTTAGTTACATTTAGATTGGAGTCCTGAGTTCAATTTTGAACATTGCCCAGTACTTTTAATTGGAGAAAATGCACAGATGAACAAAAGGAAGCAGTCATAATAGGAAGAAAATGGTGGGGACAAGGAAGGCTCATAAATATCCAGAGGGGACAGAGGAGAGAGCATAATGATTTATTCTCTTCTCATTCCATAATATGACCTATTTTCTTCCTAGGAATTCAAGAAGCATTGGGTTAGTATTGTGCAGAATGGGAAAAAAATCTTGCATTGGAATCAGAAGCCATGGCTTCTGGTGCTGGCTCTACCAGGAATTTGCAGTGAAACTTTGGAAAAGTAACTTTTCCTCTCTGGGCAGGAGCTGAATAAGTTGTACTAAGTAATCTTGTTTCCCCTTCTATATTCCCAACACTGACATCCCCTGTTCTAAGGCCCCTCCAGCTCTAACATTCTGTGATATTTAGTCCCTCGTGTTTTTTTTTTCCTTGACTGTTTCTATTTCACCCACATTAAAACAAGAACATTTACATTCTTATACTTCAATACATGCCAAGGAAGCACTGTTCTAGAGGCCTTCAACATCCCTTGTCCTTTGTCCAATGGGCCTCTGGTAAAATCAGTGATAGTTTAGAATTCAACAATTCAAAGGTCTACAGACTTTAGGTGTGGAAGGAACCTTAGTGATCAACAGAGGTATCAAATATGTCATGTGGACTCAAACCAGATTAAAATGTAGTTGCTGTCTGGTTTTTATGTGTTGATGTATTAGGCAAGAAAAGTCTATAAGCACGTCGAGTTTTCTAATTCATAACTCACAGGAATTCTTTTGTATGGTTTAGTGGCCTCTGTTTCTATTTCAGTTTGTCACCATGGCCTTAGTGGGTCTCCCTCCTTCCTTTACAAAGGAACAAATAGGCCTGGGAGGATAAATGACCTGTCTGAGGCCATCCAACTAGTACAACTCCAAAGTAGGATTCAATTCCAGGTTTTATAACTCCCATAATCAGTGCTCTTTCTTCTGTAACATGGAAAAGAATAACGTGAAGAGGGCAGAATAACAGCACTTGACAAGTGATTTGATTGATACCAAGGCTGAGGGAGGAATCAAAGATGACTTTGAGGTTGAAAAGTGTGAATGACTAACAAAATCATGTTATTACTAACAGAAATAGCCAAGTTAGGAGGGGGTACTGATTTTGGGGAAGAAGATGAATGTTCAGCTTTGAATTTGAGGTGTTGATGAGGCATGTAAGCCCAGCAGACAGTTGTGAATGCAGGACTGAAGAAAGGTCAAGATTGGAACTAGAGGGTGGGCATGACAAAGAAATGACCTTTGAAGATAAAATAGAAACTCATGTGTTTAGTTTTTAAAGCCCTATATCCCCACTGCCTTCACTTCCTCTCCTTTCACTCCTCTACCCTTTTGCAGTCTAGCTTCACACCTTATCACTCAACTGAAATCCCTCCTTCCAAAGCCATCAACAATTTCTGAATTTCCCATTCTGATGGTCTTTTTCTCAGATCTCACCTTTCTTAACGATTGCTACTTCTGACACTGTTAGCTACCTTGGGTCCTCTCTTCTTTGGGTTTTGGGGACTCTTCTCTTGGTATCTCTTTTTACCTGTCTTACTGTTCTCCATCTCTGTTGCTAGGTCATCTTGCACAACAGACCTCCTGAAGTGAGTATTCCTAAAGACTCACGCTGAGGCCCTCTTCTTTTTCCCTTTACACTCACTCTCCAGCTTCTGTGGGTTTAACTACCTTTTCTATCTCCATCTTTGTCCCTGGAGATTTCTCCTCTGCCCTTCAGTCTTTGATCACCAACTGACTGTTGGCCTTTTCAAACTGGATGTTCCATCTCAAACTCAAATGTCTGAAACTGAACTCAAGTTGGTTTTCCCAATCTCTCCCCTCTTTCAAACCTCCCTCTTAGTATTTTTTATTAAAGCTTTTTATTTACAGAACACGAGTGATTTTTCTACATTGACCTCTGCAAAAATTTTTTTTGTTCCAAATTTTTCCCCTCCTTCCCCCCATTCCCACCCCTATATGACAGGTAGTCTAATACATGTTAAATATGTTAAATTATATGACAAATCCAATATATGTATACATATCTATACAGTTATCTTGCTGCACAAGAAACATCAGATCTAGAAAGAGAGAAAAAAAACAACCTAAGAAAGAAAAGAAAATGCAAGCAAATATTCACAGGAAGTGTTAAAATGCTGTGTTGTGGTCCACACTCAGTTCCCACTGGCCTCTCTCTGGATGTATATGACTATCTTCATCACTGAACAATTGGAACTGGTTTGAGACAATTCTTTGTTGCAGAGAGCCATGTCCATCAGAATTGATCATCATGTAATACTATTGTTGCTGTGTATAATGATCTCCTGTTTCTGCTCATTTCACTCAGCATCAGTTCATGCAACTCTCTCCAGGCCTCTCTGAAATCATCCTGCTGGTCGTTTCTTATAGAACCAAAATATTCCATAGCATTCATATAACACAATTTATTCAGCCATTCTCCAATTGGTGGGCATCCACTCAGTTTCCAGTTTCTAGCCACTACAAAAAGGGCTGCCACAAACATTCTTGCACATGTGGGGCCCTTTCCCTCCTCTAAGATCTCTTTGGGATATAGGCCCAATAGAAACACTGCTGGGTCAAAGGGTATGCACAGTTTGATAACTTTTTGAGCATAGTTCCAAATTGCTCTCAAGATGGTTGGATCCATTCACAGTTCCACCCTTCCCTCTTAGTATTGAAGGCACAGACATTTTGCCAGCTGGAACATGATACTTGACCCCCTTGTTCTCTCTCACTCCACCTAGCCAATCAGCTGCTAAATTTTGCTATCATAACCTTGTTGCTGCTTCACAGCATCTCTTGCATTGGCCCTCTTTTCTGTACTCCAGTACCACCTTAGCACAGACCCTCATCCCTTCTCACTTGCCATGTTTCAATAGCTTCCTAATGGGTCTTCCTGACTGCAATCTTTCCTTCTTCTCATCTTTCCTTCACTCTGCTGCCCAAGTAGTTTCCCTTGGATGCAGAGTTTTGACTATGTTAATTCAATTAACTCTAGTAGCTTCCTGTTGCCTCCAGGTTAAAGTATAAACTCATCTGTTTAGCATTTAAAGACCTTAATGACTTGATCAGCCTCTTTCTAGTCTCACTGGATGTTATTCCCCTTCCAAATTTTGGTATTCAAGATGAACTGGCCTTCTCACACAGACCATATTATCTCCTGTTTCTGTACCTTTATATTGCTGTCCCTCATTTCTGGGATGTACCACCCCCTTACCTCTACTCAAAGAATCCCTTTCCTCTTTTAAGAGGCAGCTCAAGCACTGCCTTCCAGTACCTTCTTTCCCAAACTTTCTTACATTAAACTCTTTTATTTTAATTTGTATTTATTCTCTTTATATTTATTCCACATATACTTTTTGGTGCACATTTTTATATACTTGTCTCTCTCATTCCAAAGAGATATCTATCTTTGCCCGGCATCATAGTACATAGTACACTTAGTACCATACCATGGTACATAGCCTGAAACATAGTGCATGCTTTATACATACTTGTTCATTGATTTGGGGCCATAGAAATAGGTGAAATTACCAAGGGACAGTGTCCAGAGTGAAGAATAGAAGGAGCAAGCTGAGTCTTGGCTGCGTCTAGCACTTTACACCTCCCTTATGTGTTCAATACTTATTCTTTTATATTATAATTACATGTGTGCATATCATCTCTCTGCTAGACTGAGGGCAGGTGCTGTAAGCTCCATGAGGGCAGGTATTGTTTCTTTTTCTGTTTTTTTTTGGGGGGGGGCTGAAGCAATTGGGGTTAAGTGACTTTCCCAGGATCACACATCTAGGAAGTGTTAGGTGTCTGAGACCAGATTTGAACTCAGGTCCTCCTGACTTCAGGGCTGGTGCTCTATCCACTGAGCCATGTAGCTTTTGTTTCTTACCTAACTTTGTGTGGTATTATTTGAATTGCCTAAATGTAAGTGAGAAGAAGAGGGGGAAGAGGAAATTAGAGAAAGAATAGTGTCAGAGGTCAAAGATGAGACAGGAGAGTATAATATTTTAAAAGCCAAGGGAAATGTCTTTCAAAATCAGCAATCCCAGAAAATGAAAATTTGAAATAAAGAACATTGGATCTAGCCATTGAGTCATGGGTGATCCTTGTGAGTGTCGTTTCAGTGATAGCTAAGAGAATAATTTACAAAGTGCTTCTCATTCTCAAAGCGGTTCTGCAAAGATGGGTGGGAAAAGGATGATCATTCCCATTTTAAGGATAAGTAAATAGATGCAGAAAATGTGACTTACTTAAGATTACATAACTAGTGTTAGAGATAGAGCTGGAATCTGAGTTTCCTAGTTCCTAATCTAGTGTCCTTTTCACCACAGCTTGCTATCTAATCAGCAGGAAGGAAGGGAGTAGAAGCTAGATTTCAGGAAGAGATCATGTATGTGGAGGCAGTAGTTAATTCATCTGATAAGAGAAGAGAAAGAAGATGCTAACTCAGTCAAATAAATGTTTTTTCAATGTAAAACTGCCTTGAAGAATGGAAGGCAGAGGGCAAGAAAATGTTGGCGAGGAAGAGATCACTGAAAGGCCAAAGGTATAGGAGGGATTAGAGTTGAGGGCACAGCTACAGGGGTCAACCTTGTGGGAAGTCAGATACAATTTTCTATTGCCATTAAACTTCATCCCCTGGCAACCATGCTTTTGATTATTCCCTTCTCTGCATTTATCTAGGCTGGTCCTCAGAGGACAGCCACAGAGGACATTCCCACGTCCTCTCTTAAAGCTTTCCCAGTGCCTATATCAGTTTCTGGGTCTTACCAGGTGGTTTATAATTATTATTATAATCCTTCATTGACTGATTAAAAGAGAAAGTTTCTTGGCAAATGCGTGCTTGTTCCAGGACTGGGGAAGGAGCAAACCCAGGAATGGGTGAAGAACATCCTGGTCTACTTGAGAGAGGAGACAATGTTCATATGATAGGAAGAGTTTTGTGCATTTAATTGTTAAGAGATATTGTTGGAGAAATAGAAAAAGATAAATAAAACTCCTACACTGCTCATAGATAAGGAAATGAAATATTTCTTGCTTTCTGAGAAATCCCTACTCATAGTAGAAACAGTTCCTTTTACTTATGATTAGTTTGGGATGTAATTTAGCATTGACTTAAAGCTTGACCTCCATCAGAAATGTTGTGTAATTAGGGCTTCAATGTAACAGTGAAGGGAGAGGTCCCTTGTGTAATAAAGATTAGATGAATGAATTTAAGGAAAGCCTCTGTCTAAGATACTTTAAAAAGCTGAATTGTTTTGAAACTAGCAGGGAATGTGCAAGTACAAATACCCTTCAGAACACCATTAATTGGTTCTACCAGAACGCACTTATTGGGGAAAATAACCTCATGGGGGCTCAGTTCCTTAGGAACACCCTTGGAAGTAGACAGTCAGCAAACTGCTGTCATAGAAGGGTTTTGCAACTGTCCAGTGAGGCTTGGCTATTATGTGTCCCTGCTAAAGACCTTGATTAGGGTAACCTTATTTATGCTGAGTGTGTATATACTTCAGTTGAAATTGGGAGAGTTTTTATTTTTGAGGCAAATCCACTTGCTGCCACTTCAAGCTTTTACCTTATGAGCAAAATGTGAGAACTTTGGAATACTTACTCTCTTTGTGACTCTTGTGAAAGGGGAGACTGGATTGCTAAGCAGTGGGCTGCCAAAGCTTCAATTCTTAAAGTTGCAAGTTACCTTTTTTGTCATTTAAGTTATAATAATCATCTGACACTGACAAGATTGCAAATTAGAAATTGATAGCATCTGTATCTTTTTAAAAAATGTGACTTTAGATTTTAATATCGATGGTAATAACTCTGAAGAATCATGAATTTTTAGAGATGGAAAAGGACCTCTGAAGTGTATACATAAGAGCAGAGTTATGTAGCTGGAAGGTTTCTCTGAGGTTACCCGGTCTAGTCCCTAGTTGATGTCCAAATCCTCCCTCTAACATTCCCCATAGGTGATCCTTAAAGAGGTCCAGTGATAAAGGTCTTACTACCTTTTAAGGCAGGCCATTCCATTGTTAGATAGCTCCAAATATCAGGAAGGGATTCCTATATCTACATCTTGGTGACTTCTGTCCATTGGTCCTAGGTCTTCCCTCTCAGGCCAGTAAAGCATGTCAAAATAATGTCTTTTTCTCATGGGAGAGCATCCATGCTGTGCTTATGAAATGCCAGAGACCATGTTAAGCAGAAGCCCAATTCAATACACATGCCACTGGGTAAACTCTGTGACTGTTTCTAGAGCCATTTGACAGGTTACTCTCCAGTGTCCTGGTGTTTTCTTTAACCTACATGAAACTAAACAAGTTGAATCTGTTATTAAAGTTATTAATCCTCCATTTTCTAAGCTCTCACACTGATGGAGGTGATGGGTATGGGCCTTAAAAAAAGATCACTTACCCTTTCCAACTAGTCTGTCACTGAGAAGAATGGGTTGCCTAGGAAAGCAATTAAATAGAATCTATACTTGCTGGATGTTCTCAAAGCCTCTCTTGAGAAAGGGAGATTAATGCCTCCAAACACAAAGAAACTGGGTTTTTAAGCAGTTTATTGTGGTCCACAAAGAAGAGTCAAACAGAGATTGTAAATTTGTTACCACACTAATAGATAAGGTTCATTATGTGCTTTTGAACTGTAAAATCTTCCACCATCAGTCACTGGGCAACCCCACATGACAGAACATTGTTCTCTGGTGGAATAGGATTGCAAAGGAAAAAGGATATAGAGCCTAGATTTTCAAGAAGCAATTAGAGGAACTAGGTTAAAGATGCCACAAAGACACAGCCCACCTCTTATTTCACCCAAGGTGTAAACTGCAACTAGCTGGGGGGATTGGCTGGTGGCATGTGGGGATTCCACTGAGAGGAGTTTTTGGAAAAGTTGAGTTTTTAACTGGGGTGTGAGTTGGAAAGAGGGTCCTAGTTGGAAATTCAAGATAAAAGAATAGATTAGTTGGAACTAAAAGGAATTTTAGAACATAGAATGTCTAAGCTGGAAGGCCCTTGGAGACCCTCCAGTTGAATGCTCTGAAATGAAATCTTTGTAAAGGGAGAAGATTGGTCTATATGATCTCCATACTACTTCTCAGCTTTGACATTTTGAGGCCCAAAGAAAGGAAATAACTTGAGTAACAAGTCAGTGACAAAAGTAGGACGAGAGGTGGTGTTGTGATTCCCAACTCCAGCCCTAGTGAACCAATTGTTAAATTTTCAGTGTGAGCACTCACAACTCAGAAATTGGCAAACAATACAGATCAAGGCGTAATTTGTTGTTTTGTTGATTATCTAGACTTAAGAAAGTGATGGAGAAAATGTTAAAGGTGCAGATTAAATTGTAAAGTGTGATATGCAGACTGGATTTTCTTTGGAGAGCTGGTTGTTAAACATATACCAGCACTCCCCTATTCCCAGCCCAATGCACTTTCTATTATACAGAGGCTATGTTCAGACCATCACTGCCCCCCCTTTTTTTTTCAAAAACAAAAAGGAAATTCACTGATCATCAACATCATCATTATTAATAAGATTAATGGACAAGTTCCTTGCTTTTTTGTTAACCTCAGTTTCCTTATTTGAATAATTAAAGAATTTGGACTAGAATCTTGGTCAGGAATTTTTAACCTTTTTGTATTTGAGCCCTTTTGGCAATCCTATAGACCTATTCTCAGATAAAATACATATATTGCATAAATGCATAAAATAAAATAAAAAACAGAGAATTACAATGAAAAGTAATTATATGGAAATGGAATTATTAGAATACCTTTAAAAACAAATGTATGGATCCCTAGTTTAAAAATCCTCATCTGCATGATCTCTAAGATCCCTTTCAGCTCTAAATCTTTGTTTTTATTAAAACTTTTTAGTTGCAAAACATATGTGTGGGTAATTCTTCAACATTGACCCTTACAGGGGCAGCTAGATGGCGTAGTGGATAGAGCACCAGCCCTAAAGTCAGGAGGACCTGGATTCGAATCTGGTCTCAGACACTTAACATACCCTAGCTGTGTGACCCTGGGCAAGTCACTTAATCTCAATTGCCTCAGGAAAAAAAATTGACCCTTACAAAGCTTTCTCTTGCAAATTTTCCCCCCAGTCCGCACCCCTCCCCTAGATGGCAGGAAATGCACTACATTTTAATTATATTAAAATACTTGATAAATTGAATACACATTCCCACACTTATCATTGTTGTGCAAGAAAAATCATATTTACAAGAAAAAAATCAGAGAAAGCAAACACAATGCAAGCAAACATCAATAGAGAGCATGAAAATGTTATGTTGTGGTCCACATTTCATATACCTCTCTCTGGATGTATATGGCTTTCTTCACTGAACAATTGGAACTGGTTTGAAATATTTCATAGTTGCAGAGAGCCATGTCCATCAGAACTGATCATCATATAGTCTTGTTGCTGCTGTGTATAATGATCTCCTGGTTCTGCTCATTTCACTCAGTATCAGTTCATGCAAGTCTCTCCAAGTCTCTCTGAAATCATCCTGCTGGTCATTTCTTACAGAACAATAATATTCCATAACATTCATATACCATAATTTGTTCAGCCATTCTCCAATTGATGGGCATCCATTCAGTTTGCAGTTTCTAGCCACTACAAAAAGGGCTGCCACAAACATTCTTGCACATGTGGGGCCCTTTCCTTCCTTTAAGATCTCGTTGGGATATAGGCCCAATAGAAACACTGCTGGGTCAAAGGGTATGCACAGTTTGATAACTTTTTGAGCATAGCTCCAAATTGCTCTCTAGAATGGTTGGATCCGTTCACAGTTCCACCAACAATGTATCAGTGTCCCAGTTTTCCCACATCCCCGCCAACATTCGTTGTTATCATTTCCTGTCATTTTAGCCAATTTGACAGGTGTGTAGTGGTACCTCAGAGTTGTCTTAATTTGCATTTCTCTGATCAATAGTAATTTGGAGCACCTTTTCATATGACTAGAAGTACTTTTAATTTCATCATCTGAAAATTGTCTATTCATATCCTTTGACCAGTTATCAACTGGAGAATGGCTTGAATTCTTATAAATATTAGACAATTCTCTATATATTTTAGAAATGAGGCCTTTATCAGAACCCTTAAGTGTAAAGAGGATTTCCCAATTTGATGCTTCCCTCCTAATCTTGTCTGCATTAGTTTTGTTTGTACAAAAACTTTTTAACTTAATATAATCAAAATTATCCATCTGGTGTTCAATTAAGAGTTCCAGTTCTTCTTTGGACATAAATTTATTCCATCTTCACAGGTCTGAGAGGTAAACTATCCTATGTTCCTCTTAATTTACTTATATCATCACTCTTGATATCTAAATCATGGACCCATTTAGAGCTTATCTTGGTATGTGGTGTTGGTGTGGGTCAAGCTCTAGTTTCTTCCACACTAGTTTCCAATTTTCCCAGCAGTTTTTGTCAAATACTGAGTACTTATCCCAAAAGCTGGGGTCTTTGGGTGTATCAAACACTAAATTACTATAATTATTGCCTAGTTTGTCCTGTGATTCTATCCTATTCCGCTGATCGACTGCTCTATTTCTTAGCCAGTACCAAATGGTTTTGATGACCGCTGCTTTATAATATAGTTTTAGGTCTGGTACAGCAAGGCCACCTTCATTGGCCTTTTTTTCATTAATTCACTTGAAATTCTTGACCTTTTGTTCTTCCATATGAACTTTGCTACTATTTTTCCTATATCTGTAAATTCATTTCTTGGGAGTTTGATTGGTATGGCACTAAATAAGTAAATTAGTTTGGGTAGTATTGTCATTTTTATTATATTTGCTTGGCCTACCCATGAGCACTTGATGTTTTTCC
The DNA here is from genome assembly GCA_023553655.1 of Myrmecobius fasciatus. Classification (NCBI taxonomy): domain Eukaryota; kingdom Metazoa; phylum Chordata; class Mammalia; order Dasyuromorphia; family Myrmecobiidae; genus Myrmecobius; species Myrmecobius fasciatus. Next base: position 27,161 of record JAJPUD010005320.1, read on the forward strand.
AATTGACTAGGTCTAACTTTATTTGTGTGGAAAGTGTTTTGTAATTTAGTTCGTATAGTTCCTGACTTTCCCTTGGCAGATAGATTCCCAAATATTTTACACTATCGACAATTATTTTGAATGGAATTTCTTTTTATATCTCTTGCTGCTGAATTTTTTTTGGTAATATATAAAAATGCTGCTGATTTATGTGGATTTCTTTTGTATTCTGCAACTTTGCTAAAGTTGTGAATTGTTTCTAGTAATTATTTAGTTGAGTCTCTAGCATTCTCTAAGTATATCATCATGTCATATGCAAAGAGTGATAATTTGGTTTCCTCATGACCTACTCTAATTCCTTTAATCTCTTTTTCTTCTCTTACTGCCAAAGCTAAGATTTCTAATGCAATATTTAATAGTAATGGTGACAGTGGGCAGCCTTGTTTTATTCCTGATCTTACTAGGAATGGTTCTAGTTTGACTCCATTACATATGATGCTTGCTGATGGGTTTAAGTAGATACTACTAATCATCTTAAGGAAAAGCCCATTAATTCCTATACTCTCCAGTGTTTTTAATAGGAATGGGTGTTGGATTTTATCAAAAGCTTTTTCTGCGTCTATTGAGATAATCATATGGTTTTTGTTAGTTTAGTTATTAATATAATTGATTATGCTGATAGTTTTCCTAATATTGAACCAGCCCTGCATTCCTGATATAAATCCTACTTGGACATAGTGTGCTATCCTGGGGATGACTTTCTGTAATCTCATTGCTAATATCTTATTTAAAATTTTTGCCTCAATATTCATTAGGGAAATTGGTGTACAATTTTCTTTCTCTGTTTTCACCCTACCTGGTTTAGCTATCAGCACCATATCCGTGTCATAGAAGGAATTTGGTAGTATACCTTCTGTCCCTATTTTTTCAGATAGTTTATATAGTATTGGAATTAATTGTTCTTTGAATGTTTTGTCGACTTCTTTTGTTAATGCATCTTTCTGTGGAGATTTTTTCTTAGGGAGTTGGTTAATAGCTTGTTCTATTTCTTTTTTCTAAAATAGCTATTTAAATAATTTATATCCTCTTCTGTTAACCTGGGCAATCTATATTTTTGTAGATAATCCTCCATTTCATTTAAATGATCAAGTTTATTGGCATAAAGTTGGGCAAAGTAACTCCTAATTATTATTCTAATTTCCTCTTTATTGGAGGAAAGTTCTCCCTTATCATTTTTGAGACTAACAATTTGATTTTCCTCTTTCCTTTTCCTAATCAAATTAACTAAAAGCTTATCTATTTTGTTGTTTTTTTCATAAAACCAACTCTTAGTTTTATTTATTAATTCAATAGTTTTCTTATTTTCAATTTTATTCATCTCCCCTTTTATTTTCAGAATTTCCAATTTGGTATTTAATTGAGGGTTTTTAATTTGCTCTTTTTCTAGCTTTTTTAATGGTAAGCCCAATTCATTGATTGTCTCTTTCTCTATTTTATGCAAGTAAGCATCTAGAGATATAAAATTACCCCTTATAACAGCTTTGGCCGTGTCCCACAAATTTTGGTATGCTGTCTCATTATTGTCATTCTCCTGAATGAAATTATTGATTGTGTCTAGGATTTGCTCATTCACTCATTCATTTTTCAGGATTAGATTATTTAATTTCCAATTAACTTTTGGTCTATTTTCTCCTGGCCTTATATTACATGTGGGTTTTATTGCATCATGATCTGAAAAGGATGCATTTACTATTTCTGCTTTACTACATTTGATTTTGAGGTTTTTATGCCCTAACACATGATCAATTTTTGTATAAGTTCAAGGAACCCCTGAGAAAAAAGTAAACTCCCTACTGTCTCCATTCAATTTCCTCCAAAGAACTATCATACCTAACTTTTCTAACATTTTGTTTACCTCCCTAACTTCTTATTTATTTTGTGGTTTGATTTATCTAATTCTGAGAGAACAAGTTTGAGATCCCCCATTAGTATAGTATTGCTGTCTATTTCTCCTTGCATCTCTGTTAGTTTCTCCTCTAGGAATTTGAATGCTATACCACTTGGTGCATATATATTTAGTATTGATACTGCTTCATTATCTATGGTACCCTTTAGTAAAATATAGTTTCCTTTCTTATCTCTTTTAATTAGATCTATTTTTGCTTTTACTTGATCTGAGATAAGGATTGCTACCCATGCATTTTTTGTTCACCTGAAGCATAATAGGTTCTGCTCCAGCCCTTTACCTTCACTCTGTATGTATCTCTATGTTTTGGATGTGTTTCTTTTAAACAACATATTGTAGGTTTCTGACTTTTAATCCAGTCTGCTATCTGCTTTCATTTTATGAGAGAGTTCATCCCATTCACACTCCCAGTTAAAATAACTAAATCTGTATTTCCTGCCATCTTA
>JAJPUD010005320.1:29951-45990 GCA_023553655.1 Myrmecobius fasciatus
TTTTTTTTCATAAAACCAACTCTTAGTTTTATTTATTAATTCAATAGTTTTCTTATTTTCAATTTTATTCATCTCCCCTTTTATTTTCAGAATTTCCAATTTGGTATTTAATTGAGGGTTTTTAATTTGCTCTTTTTCTAGCTTTTTTAATGGTAAGCCCAATTCATTGATTGTCTCTTTCTCTATTTTATGCAAGTAAGCATCTAGAGATATAAAATTACCCCTTATAACAGCTTTGGCCGTGTCCCACAAATTTTGGTATGCTGTCTCATTATTGTCATTCTCCTGAATGAAATTATTGATTGTGTCTAGGATTTGCTCATTCACTCATTCATTTTTCAGGATTAGATTATTTAATTTCCAATTAACTTTTGGTCTATTTTCTCCTGGCCTTATATTACATGTGGGTTTTATTGCATCATGATCTGAAAAGGATGCATTTACTATTTCTGCTTTACTACATTTGATTTTGAGGTTTTTATGCCCTAACACATGATCAATTTTTGTATAAGTTCAAGGAACCCCTGAGAAAAAAGTAAACTCCCTACTGTCTCCATTCAATTTCCTCCAAAGAACTATCATACCTAACTTTTCTAACATTTTGTTTACCTCCCTAACTTCTTATTTATTTTGTGGTTTGATTTATCTAATTCTGAGAGAACAAGTTTGAGATCCCCCATTAGTATAGTATTGCTGTCTATTTCTCCTTGCATCTCTGTTAGTTTCTCCTCTAGGAATTTGAATGCTATACCACTTGGTGCATATATATTTAGTATTGATACTGCTTCATTATCTATGGTACCCTTTAGTAAAATATAGTTTCCTTTCTTATCTCTTTTAATTAGATCTATTTTTGCTTTTACTTGATCTGAGATAAGGATTGCTACCCATGCATTTTTTGTTCACCTGAAGCATAATAGGTTCTGCTCCAGCCCTTTACCTTCACTCTGTATGTATCTCTATGTTTTGGATGTGTTTCTTTTAAACAACATATTGTAGGTTTCTGACTTTTAATCCAGTCTGCTATCTGCTTTCATTCTATGAGAGAGTTCATCCCATTCACACTCCCAGTTAAAATAACTAAATCTGTATTTCCTGCCATCTTATTTACCCAAAGTTATGTTTTTCTCTTTCCTTTCCCCTTTCTCCCTTCCCCCCCTCAGTATTTTGCTTTTGATGCCCACCGCCCCCTTCTAGAGTCCCTCCGCCTTTTTTATTCCTTTCCCCTGATTCTTCTATTTTCCCTTCTATTAGTCTATCCCTTTCTTTTCCTCCTTTCCCTCCCACTTCCCTATAGGAAAGGACAAGTTTCTCTATGAAACCAAATGTGTTTGATATACTCTTTTAGAGCCTAATCTGATGAGAGTAAGATTTACACAATGCTCATCTCTCTCCCTTATTTCCCTTAATTATATTAGGTTTTCTTTGCCTCTTCATGAGATTTTACTTTATTTTTACCTCCTTTATTTTTAACCTTATTTTATCTCCTTTTCCCTCTTTTTCCAGTATGATAGCCCTTCCAGCTCTAGTTTCTTTTCCATTATCATCAAAGTAAACTCAAATTGTACCCCCATTCTTTAAGGATACCCATTGTAGAAATATAGTTCTCAAGAGTTCTTTCCTTTTTACCTTTTTATGCTTCTCTTGAGTTCTGTGTTTGGAGGTCAAATTTTTTGTTCAGATCTGGTCTTTTCATTAGAAATAGGTGAAATTCTCCTCTATCATTAAATGACCATCTTCTTTCCTGGAAGATCATGCTGGGTAACTTATTCTTGGCTGTAATCCAAGTTTTTTTGCCTTTTGGAATATCTGGTTCCAGGCCCTTCGATCCTTTAATGTGGAAGCTGACAGATCTTGTGTGATTCTAATTACAGGTCCTTGGCATTTGAATTGTTTCTTTCTAGTGCTTCCAATATCTTTTCCTTGGTGCGATAGTCCTGAACTTTGGCCACATATTCCTTGGGGTTTTAATTTTGGGGTCTCTTTCAGGAGGTGATCGGTGAATTCTTTTGATGGCGATTTTGCCTTCTGATTCTAAAACATCAGGGCAGTTTTCTTTCATGATTTCCTGGAAGATAGCATCTAGGTTCTTTTTTTCATCGTGGCTTTCAGGGAGTCCAGTAAGCCTTAGATTGTCTCTCCTAGATCTGTTTTGCAAGTCAGTTGTTTTTCTTAGGGGATATTTCATATTTTCTTCTATTTTTTCATTTTTTTGTTTTTGTTTGACTTATTCTTGAAGTCTTATTGAGTCATTCACTTTTATTTGTTCAATTTTAATTTTTAAAGTATTATTTTCTTAAGTTACCTTTTTTAGCTCCTTTTGTAATTGGCCAATTGAATTTTTTTGTTCATTGCATTCTTTTTCCATTTTGCCAATTTTGTTTTTCAGTGAATTGTCTTTTCCCAATTCACCAATTTTGTTTTTCAAAAGTGAATTGTTGTCTTTTTCCAATTCACCAATTTTGTTTTTCAGTGAATTGTTGTCTTTTTCCATTTCACCAATTTTGTTTTTCAGTGAGTTGGTGTCTTTTTCCATTTCACCAATTTTGTTTTTCAGTGAATTGGTGTCTTTTTCATATCTTTTTTGTAGGGCACTATATCCTTCTTTCACTGATCTCAATTCATTTCCCCATTTTTCTTCTAACTCTCTTTTGAGATTCTTTATGCAATCTTCCAGGTAAGCCTTCCAAAATGGGGACCAGCTCATGTCCACTTTTGTGGCTTCCTCTGGGGTTGCTTTCCCTTTAGGAACCTCAGAATCTGGGGTCTGCCCTTCTTTCTCTCCATAAAAGCTGTCTGTAGTGATCACTCTCTTCTGCTTCTTACGCATTTTTTAGAGCTTGAGGTCTGTTTAAAGCAGGGGACCTGCAGCAGTTTCAATTTGCCCTGGGGCAGTTCGCGTAGTTGACTTCTGGTGCCGGGCTGGTTGGACTAGGTCTAGCATTCTCAGTTATTCTTAATCCACCCTTTACCAAAGGCAGATCTGCCAAAGCACCTGCCCGCCAGCAGAGCAAAGTGGTCTAAGCATCTCCCAGGGACTTCCTGGGTGTCTAGAATTTGCCAACCTCCGTCCCAGCCCCAGTCTCCTGCTCCGGCTGTGTGCTGGTGCCTGAGTGGGGCAAACTGCCCGATCCCTTGCCCCTCCGAAATAGACCTGCTGTGGAGTTCTTCCAAGGTAATTTTTGACTGAAATGTGTTGTAGTCCAAGTATTTGAGGGAGCTTTTACTCCAGGACCAGTTCCGAGACTTAATCTGTTCTTGGTTTGAGGGAAGATCAGAGGACCTCATGGAGAGCTGTGTCTGCACTCCGCCATCTTGGCTCCGCCCCCCCTCAGCTCTAAATCTTAATAATTATAATAATAGCCTCCTAATTTTCATATCACTTTTCAATTCACAAAGTGCTTTTCTAGCCATCCATCATTTTTATTTAATCTTATTTGTCTTTTCTAAATGCCAGTGTTATAGAAGTACCTTGATTCTGTGTAGTAGATGTACTCTTGAAAAGTTATGCCTAAATGAATTCTGGTTTTCCATTGACAATGTATAATTTCAGAGAAGCTTTATCTTAGTTTCCAATTGACTTCATTCAACAGTGACTTTCAACAGCTTAGCTTTATTTCTTCATTCTCTTTATTTCAAATAGTTAATTATCTTTAAAACATTGAAAGACTAAATCCTACTTTTCTAATTTCTCCATGAATTCTTTTGTAAGTAGAAGTATCTTTCTCTAATGTGAAGAATCACTTCTTTTTTCAGCATGGGTTTTCTTTAAAGCATGCCACATCCATAGTTAAAAAGGTCAAATCTGCTGTTGTACACACCAATTTTTTTTAATTTTTGAAAAAACCTTGGACTTTAATAGAGAAGAAAGCCAACCAAAAGAAATATCAGCAGCTACCAGTCTTTACTTTCCTATCTATCTAAAAGTTTTATGAGAATCTTTAGTACATGCATTGGAGTCTTCCTTAATTAAATTTTCAGAGGGAAACTACATATAGACTTTGACAAGGGATATTTTACATTAAACCACAGCTCTGTGGTTATACAGTTGACTTAAAGATATAGAGTACACAAAATCCCATTATGCTTATTGTTGGCTGATTATAAAACAGTATTTGATTTAGTAGAGCACAAAACACAGCCGTTCTTCCAACAATGCATCTCCCAAGAATTCATCAAAATCTTTTCAGAGTCTTTGGAAGGTTTAAGATAGAGATGATCTTGTTTGATGACCTTCTCTTCATAAAAGTCAGACAAGGGGTACAACAAATAGGCTTAAGTTCAACCAAGGTGTTTGCCATCATAATGGAAGAGATTCAGTGTAGAGGCCAAGTGGAAGACAGCTTCTTTATAGGAGGTGAGGTCCTCCAGAGTTGATTCTAAGCTCCATATTTTAGCAAGGACATTGAGAAACTGGAGAGAATCCAGTTAAGAGATCTACCAAGGCTGATGAAAGGCCTTCAGTCCATGGTGTTTCAAGATCATTTGGAAGAACTGGGAATTAGGAAAAGACTCGGGATAGACATAATAGCTTTGTACAAGGAATATCGATGAAAAGGGGAATAGGCTTGTGATATTAACCTCAGAGGGCAGAACCCAGAACAAAGAGAGGAGGAGGAGGAGAAGGAGCTCAGAGTTGCAAGGGGGTAAATTAAGACTAGATGTCAGGAAGAAACCTTTTTTCATAGTATTTTTTCAATTATACGTAAAGACAATTTTTAGCATTCATTTTCACAAAATTTTGAGTTCCAACTTTTTCTCTTCTTCCCTCCTCCCAATCCCTCTTCCTAAAATGGCAAACGATTTGATATAGATTATATATGTGCAATCATGTAAAACATACAGGAAAAACTTATTGATGATTAAGCTGCCGAAAAGTGAAACGGGCTGCTTCAGGAGGTGAAGACTTCCCTTCCTTGGAGGTCTTTAACCAGAGGCTGACTACTAACAAGTAGTCAACAGATTGTTAAAATGGGGATTCCTTTTTAGATATGAGTAGAAATTCAATGGCCATTAAACTAGTTTTGTGACTCCAAGCTTGTGAACCTGGGTGACTGGAAGCATGGTGGATGGTTTCCTCCAGTAGTATTAGGGAAGTTTTGGGGGGAAATATGATGAGATCCTTTTGGTATATGGGTGGTTTGGGAGGCCTGAGGGATACCAGATGGAGCTGTCCAGCCGGCAGTTTGGCAATGTGAGACTGGAGTTCAGGATTGAGAGATACAGATTTAAGGTGATGATAATTGAACTGTGGGAGCTAATGGGAATATCAAAGAAGAAGAAGAGAGAAATGAGAAAGGAAGAAAGGACCCAGGACAGAACCTTGAAGAACACCCACATTTAGTGGGTGGGAGAGAGATGATGCACCAAAGGAGCCTGAGAAGAAACAGTTAAACAGGCAAGAGGAGAGCCAAAAGGAATTAGTTCTGTGGGAGCCAAGTGAGGAGAGAATGTCCAGGAGAAGGGTGTGGTGAGCGGTATTGAAAGCCACAAGGAGGTCAAGGAGAATGAGGAATGAGCAAAGGCTAGTAAATAGATTTAATGGTAAAGAAGTAATTGGGAGAAAACACAGAGAAGCCGAACAGCTTTGAAAATTACACATTAAGTTGATTATATATGTAAAAAGGAAAGCAAGTTGGTCATAATTCAGCCTTCCAGCTTCATTTACAATCCTTCTTCTTTGTTCTCCCCTGAAGAGAGAAATGATCTTTTTATTTGGATTTGGTTAAGTTTCAGTTGAGTTGTGGAATCTGGAGCCAAATTGAATGAGACTGAGAAGAGAATGGGACGTTGGGAAATAGAGGTAATGGGGATAGACAACCCTTTTCTGGGAGTTTGGCTGTGGGTTCCCAAATGACAAAGCATTTGTTAAGTATTTACTGTGTGCAAAGTACTATATATACTTAGTGCAGAAAGAAACCAACAGAAAACCAAAACAGTCCCTTCTCTCAAGGAGCTCAGAGTCTAATGAGGGAAACAAGACTTATGGGAGGTGTCAGCTATATTTTTTCCTTTGTACCGCAACACCCTGTTCAGACCAGAGGAACAAGAGAGGCAAAGTATATTTGGTGCCACCAAGAACAGCAGCTTGTCAACAGCTCTCCTTAAACAGATACCTCTACGGAGTGTGTCCGAAAAAGAATGCACTTGGCATCTTTCCTGCTAAGTCTCTTAAGGTTGATTCTGTATCCTTGTTTTAGAACTAGAAAAACATCCATTTATAAAAAGTAAAATTGTCCTTTAACTATTTACATCTTAATATATTATTCACCCTGCCTGAAGTTAATTTCCTTGTAATATCCAGGGAATTGGTCAGTTGACAAGTTAACCGTTAACAAGCACTTAATAAGTGCTTACTCTGTAACAAGCATTTATTCATTGTTTATGGTGCCAGGCACTATACCAAGCATTGGATAAAGGTAAAAAATGGTCCCTTCCCTCAAGGAGCTCACATTCAAATGGGGAATAGAGTGTGTAAAGGAGTAGATTCAATTAGAGTCTGATCACAGAGGGGAAAGCACCAGTAGCTTGAGGGAACCAGGAAAGGTGTCCTGCAGATGATGGGACTAGAACTGAACATTGAAAGAAAAAAATGAAGCTAAGAGGCAGAGGTGAGGGAACAGAGCTTCCCAGTCCTGGAAGACTGCCAGTGCAAAGGCTCACAGATGGGAGGTGGGGCATCATCATGTGAGAGGAAGATTGAGTGAGAAAGTATCACTAGAGCTTAGAGTATGTGGAAGGGAATAAGGTACTGTAAAAGAAGGCTGGAAAGGTAGATAAAGGCTAGTTTAAATAGAGCTTTAAATGCCAAAAAGATGGTTTGGTATTCAATCCTGGATGCAGTAGAGAGCCACTGACTCTCATTGAGCAGAGAAGTGGTATGGTCACCTGTATATTTTTTTAAGATTCATGTACTTTTCATTTTTAATTAATTAAAAGCTTAAGTATAAAATATAAAACAATAAGTTTCCATTTCAAGAAAGCCTTTATAATAAATACTAATCATTGTGTTCAGAGCTGTCCACCTTTTCTTTGCTTCCTTGTTGATTTTTTTCTGTCCTCTGCTGGGCACTTTTTACTTTATTCTTTTTTCCCCTTCTCCCCCTCCAATAAGGCTATAGTTAAGTACAGATATATTTATATTTACATACATACATACAGATATCTATAATCATATATACATATATATATACACACATAAACATTCATATACATCTAAGACCATACTATACTTGTTTGTCCTCTGTTTCTCTGAAGGTGGATAACATCTTTCTTAATAAAACCAAGTCTTTCCATTTTTTTCTAAATATACCAACTCATCATTTCCTACACCACAGCAATATTCCAACCTTAAATGTCTAGTTATTTTAAATATTTTAAAACAATGTTGATTAATATGGTTAATTAATGATTAATTAAATCCCTATTTTTTTTTCTCTTTTGATTAAATCTATTTCAGTTTTAGCTTTGTCTGGAATCATGATTACTACCCCTGCCTTTTTTTACCTAATAAATTATACTCCTTCTCTTTATTATGATCTTTGTATACATCTCTTGTTTCTTTCCCTCCTTCCTCCTCTGTAACTTTTACCCGCTCCCTTGCCCTCCTACTACTTAGCCAACCCTCCTTCCAAGGATCTCTCCCTTTCTATCTCCTCCCTATTCTCTTACCTTCTTCTTTCTTTCTGAATTTAGATTTAGACAGATTTCTAAATATGTCTGTATTGTTTCTTTTTCAACCCATTTCTGATGGCAGTAGGGTTCTACACCTAACAGCTCTCCTCCCCCATCTGATTCCTATGTGAATCAGTTTTGCTTTTTAGAATCACATCATACTTAGCTCTATCCCAGTCTTTCTTTTAAACTACCCAATTAGTAATGAGGGTCTTAAGCATACAGTTTATATTCCACATATAAAATATAAACTGTTTGTCCTTATTGAGTCCCTTATAATTAGTCTTTGATGTTTACCTTATATTTCCTCGGATATTGTGTGTCAAATTTTCTATTAAGTTCAAGTCTTTTTTGCAAATCATGAAAGACTGACAATTCATTGATTATTCATTTTTTTTGTTCAGGATTATGCTTAACCTTATTGGGTATGATATTTTTCAGCCATAACTCCAGTTTTTTTGCTTTTCAATATATAGTGCTCTAAGACCTGTGATCTTTTAATGTAGCTGCTGTTAAGTCTTGTGTAATTATAATTGTGACTCCACTGCATTTGAATTGTTTTTTTTCTTGTTGTGCATAATATTTTCTCCTTGACCTAGGGGTCATCTATACTTTTGAAAAATTATTGGGCAGCTAGGTGGCACAGTGGATAGAGCACCAGCCCTGAAGTCAGGAGGACCTGAGTTCAAATCTGACCTCAGACACTTAACATTCCCTAGCTGTGTGATCCTGAGCAAGTCACTTAACCCCAATTGCCTCAGCCAAAAAAAAAAAAAAAAGAAAAAATATTGGATTAGAGCGGGGAGAGACTTGAGTCAGTTAGGCTATTGAAATTATCCAGGAGAGAAGTGAGGCTAGCAGCTAGGTGGTACAGTGAATATAACACTGGGCCTGGAGTCAAGAAGACCTAAGTTCAAATCCAGCCTCAAACATTTACTAGCTATGTGACCCTGGGTAAGTCATTTAGCACTATTTGCTTCAGTTTCTTCATATATCAAATGAGATAAAGAAGGAAATGGCAATCCACTCCAGTATCTTTGCCAAGAAAATCTCAAATAGGATTACAAAGAGTTAGACAGAACTGAAAAATGACTAAACAACAACAGCAAAGAAGTGATGAAGTCTTGAATTAGGGTGCAACTTTGTAATTGGAGAATAGGAGACAAATAGGAGAGAGGTTGGTAAGGTAGGAAAAAAAGACTTGGCAATGGATTGGCTAGGTAGAAAGAGCGTGAATAAATACTTGAAAATGTCATCAAGGTTGTGAACCTGGATGACTTGGAAGGTGTAGTGTCCTTAACAAAAATAGAGAAATTTGAAATCTGGGAGGAGTCAAAGAGAAAGATTATATTTTCGATGTCTTGACACTGGAATACTATGGAACATTCATTTTGAGATGTCCAGAATACATTTGATGATAAAGGAGTGGAGGTCAAGAGAGAGATTATTGATCAATATACAGATCATGTGAATTTAAGTCTAAATAAAAATTTAGTCTTAAAAGAAGAGAAATTCACTACTTCCCTTCAGTAATCATTATGAGTAAAATAAATTTTCACAGTTGAGAGAGCTATAAGCATGACTGTAGGTCCTGCAGAAGGAGCCAATGGAAAAAATGGGCAAATTCCTGATTTCACTCTGGGCCTCAGTTTCCTTCTCTGTAAAATGAGGATTTGGGTCTTTTCCCTTAAATTATTCACAGATTACAGACTTGCAGTCATTTTACCTCACATAACCGGAATTCCAGAGAAGTTGCCCTTCACCCACATCCTCTTCTGCTTGTACTTCTCTTGGCCTGGGCCCTTCTCCTGGAAACAAACCTTGGTGGTAAGCCAAGGCACTTAGAAGTAACTTAAAACCCTGAATGATACAAATTGGTTTTCCACCCTCTAGCTAGGTTGTTAACTAAGCCAGGAACTCACTTTTGAATATGCTGGACCCTCGGCTTTGGCCCAGCTCTACTCAGGAGTCCACTGCTTATCCATATGGACTAAATTATCTATTTGTACCATTTCAGAACTGAGGAAAGTTAATTGACTAAATCTCCTGGCCATATTTGTTCTTCTGCAAGAACCACATGGCTGAATACTTTGCTTTATCCTTAAGCAAGTCCTGGCAACAGCTACCATTTGGCTGGGGTTTATTGTTGGCCAGGTTTGTTTTTTGGGGGGATTTTAGTATATCCTCAAAGACATTTAGTCTTCTTTGTCATTTCTAGATAGCCTGATCTGACTCTTCCCCTGGAGCTTTTCCAAGCTGTGACCAGCAGCTTCAGAGTCCTAAGAAACTTCTTCCCAGCGTGTCTGATCATATACTTGGCAGCAGTTACTACTGAGGCTCCTGTTCTCTCATCCACGTACAATTTATTAATATTGTTGTCCTTTTCTCTTGGCTGTTTAAAGAGGCTTGAGTTTCTCTCATTTACTTTGTTTAAGGAAAAAAAAAACCATTATATTGGAGCTTTTGTTCTTAGCCTGAGAAGAATCCCATCTCCTACAATATTAGAGATAAAGGAGACATAGAAGAGAGAATCAGAGCTGAGTGAAGATGGAATAGGGACCTTAGAGCAGAGGATTTAAAAAATTGGGAGGAAACTTCGAATTCCAGATCAAATAGGGAACTTAGAACACAGTGTTTCAGGACTGTGGGGCCTCAGAACACGCCATATAAAATCACAGAACAGAAAGGGACCATAGAAGACAGAATATTTGAGCTGGAAAGGCCCTCGGAACATAGAATGAAGGAGCTGGAAAGAATCTTAGCACATAGAATATATAATGTTATACTTGGAAGGGACTTGAGAACATTAGGGCTGGAAAAAACTTTAGAAATGATCCAGTCCAACCCTTTCATTTTGGAGGGGAGGGGAGAAGGGGAGGAGCCCCAGAGACAGTCATTGATTCCCTGGAGTCACACCACTAGTTGGGGCAAAGTCAGTACTAGAAGTCAGATCTACAGGCTCCTATTCCTACTCCAGGCTCGTGTCTCCTTTCTTCTCTACTGTGCAATAATCAGCCTTCTGTATTACCTAAGTGATTTGACTGTCACCTCCATATTACCATCTTCTCATTTCATACCTTGGGACAAGCAAAGACAGGGGCAGCCCTTTTCGTACCTTAAGGCTCTGCTCCCAGGTATGTTTGTTTCCTAATGTTTCCTTATTTTAATCTGTTCTTTAATGGCCTGCCAGGTTGCTTCCCTTCAGTGGAAAAGTACATGAGAGTGTTTAAGAGTGTTTAAATGTTACTTGGAATGAATTCCAGCCCTGAGTGAAGAAATCTTTACTCTTATCCTATGTATTTATATTGTGCCAATTAAGAGATTCTGTTAGGTTTTTCTTGGGGTGCCTTCACAGTTTCTGGCAAGAATACAGTTCATCCGACAGAGGCTCAAGGTGGCTGGGACTCGTTGGTTTCATGTCTACTGGATCTCCCAGTTCTCCTAACCTAACTAGGTCACTCAATCCTTCACGCGGGAGTTGGAAGGAGCAAAGGCATTCATTATAGTATTTCTTTGAAATTGCATTTCTAAAATGTATAAGGAGGCTAAACTTTTCCACTTGGCTGGATGTTAATGCAGAGCCTTTGAAGTAACTTATTTTTTTTTAGCCAAAGTAAAGAAGAGCAACCAGCACAGTGTTTTCTGTACATGTCTTAGAGCCAAATATTGGAAAATGTTGGTGTGAATGATGGCTCTTCGTGGCAGCCCTTCAGAACTTCTGATCTATACTTCTTCCTGCAACTAGATTGGATTGGATTTTGCCCACAAATTCAGTGGGAGCCAGGTTTTCAACCTGGCCTCTATCATTAAAACACATATATTACACTAGACTGCTTTTGTAATTACTAGAGGATTTCCAGCTAGAAGGGACCTGCAAGATCATCTGGGCCCCTTATATTACAGAAGGTGAGACTGCACCCTACAGAGGGGAAATGGCTGGCCTTGTCCAAGTTTACACAGCTAGCAAGTGGCAGAATTAGAATGATAGGATTTCAGCCTGGAAAGAATCTAGAAGCCAACCCCTCTCCTTTTACACGCGAGACGATCTGAGACCGTTACCGTGAAGGTGTAGAATATGGCACAACAAGCCTTAGGACTTTGATTGGGGCTGAAAGGGGCCTTAAATATATGGATTTTTTTATCTTTTGGGGTTATGAACCTCTTTGGCAAGAGTGAAATTTTCTCTGAAAAAAATGTTTTTAAACACATTAAATAAAATATATAAGATTGCAAAAAAGAACAATTATTGAAAAATGGTTACAAAAACAAGTTCCCAGACCCCAAGTTAAGAATTCTTGCCTTAGAACATAGAATATTAAGTCTGGAAGAGATATTAGATATCAGAAATTTAAATCCCTTATTTTACAGATGAGGAAACTGAGGCTTAGTGAGAGAAGCTACTTGCTCCGTGGCTCTTAGCAAATGAATGAGGGAACTCCATCTTTGGATTCCCAGTCTCCTAGTCCTTTCATGGTTAATTTCTGTGTCTAGTCAATAAGAACTGCCATGTATATAGTGTGTTCCAGGATAGAAGGCCTTTACCACAATAGCCCTGGGAGGTAGGGAACACACAGGTTTTTAGCTTTATCTTACAGAGAAAGAACCACGGCATTAGAGAGATGAAGGAACTTAAGAGAATCTTAAGAGAACTTTCATATCTTCCCAAGTCTCCTCAGCTATGCTAAATGGGCCCAATTCCTTTGATTCTTCCTCTCAAGGCCCTTCCAACCCTGGTTGCCCTACTCGGGATGCCCTCTATCTTAGTGATATCCTTTCCACAATGTGGTCCCTACAATAGAACCCTATACTCCAGGTAGTCTCTGACAAAGTCAGAAGCTAGCAGGACCATCCCTTTCCTAATTCTTACTACTCTGCATCTCTTAATTCGGCCTAAGGTGTCATCAGCATTTTTGGTTGTCATATTATAGATGCTGAGCTCGAAGAGTCAGTGGAAAGTAGGGAAGTTTTAGGAAGGTGGAGTCCCATCTCTGTTATCTTGGCATTCACTGAGAATTGTTGCATTTTTTCTATTCAGCAAAACCTCTTAATTTATTAGGTGAAACCTCACTGATCCATGAGGCACCTGGATTTGCTTTAATACACAGTTGCTAGCCTTCAAGAAGTGATCTAGTCATCTCTAGAGTCAATCCAGAAAAGAGCCACGTAGAGAGGGAACTTTTAGCTTCTGATTTGCCCTTAATCTTCTCTCTCATACAATTTATAGAGTGCACCAAGGTGAAATGGACTGAGGAGTGAAAAGTTCCCCAGAGATCATTCTGACTTTCTAATAGAATGGAGGAGCCTAGAGGGCAGGGGTTCTTTTCTCTTTTTTTTTTGTCTTGAGGATCTAGCATAGGGCCTTTCACATAGTAGGCACTTTATGGATGTTTATTGAATTGAAGAGAACACAGAATGTCAGCATAGAGATCTTTTGGTTCAAGGTTTCTGAATGTTTTTGTACATCAGCCAACTCTTTATAGGATTTGATAAACCTACAAATGAGAAAATGACAACCACATTTTGAAAAAAGAATCAATAAAAGATTTTAAATGATAAGAAATAAAAGGCAAAGGAAGGGAGGAAGCAAGGAAGGAAGGAAGAGCAGGAGGGCAGAAGAGACAAAGAGGATAGAGAGAAGAAGGAAGAAAGGAAGGCAGGAAGGGAAGAAAAGGGGAAAGAAGGGAATAAAAGAAAGGAAAAGAAAGAAAAATAGAAGGAAAGGATAAATTCAGGGAGAGGAAGGTGATTTGCTAGAAATTCCAATAAGGTAGTGGCTGACTCACAACTAGAGCCTAAGTGCTAACCTGGCATTTAATTAGTGGTTGTTCTCCTTCATGCTCAAAGAGGACCAAAATGATATCACTATGCTGGGTCAAGGTACAGTGTGTCCAACTGTGGCTGATAGGATCAGTCTGAACTCCCATAAGTTGGGCACAAACTGTCCAATGTGAATGCAGTTAGACCTCCACTATCAATCATGCAAAGGAGCCTATGGCTAGCCATAGACTAAAAGCCAAAGTCAAATCAACCCTAAACTTCTGTGGAAAAAAGTCAGAATTTTTACAAAACTTTAAACTCCGATCCATGGTATTAATTCCATGCTTGAGGCTGCTAATAAGCACTACAATGAGAAGAATTGCTCAGACTCATAGACAGAGTTGAAGGGAATCTCGGAGCTCATGGAATCCAGCCCTCTTATTTTACAGGACAGGAAACTGAGACCCAGAACCATTTTCTAAGGTAGTTCCTGACTCTAAATCCAAATGCCCTGAAGTTTGGGAAAGCCTTAGAAAAATTTTGTGATTTAGGAAAAACATTTTTTGTTTATAGATTAGCAAGATTAGTTACCTATGACAGAGGGACAGATTAGCAAAAATGTTACCTATCACAGAGGGACACTTAGTTCCTTATTTACCACCACTCTAAAATCCAAATCAGTAAGGAAACTTCTCCTTTGTTGAAACTGTTGTTTTGACTTGTTTCTCAATGTTTGTGTTCACAAAGAGTGGGGAAGAAATCACTGTTTGGAGAATTTAAGAACTTAATATAATCTTGGAGTTTTTCACGTCAAAGGGGTCTTTGACTCTGTGCAGTGTTAGCAAGGCTTCCTGAAGGTAATGTTGGTGCTGGTGATGATGTTCTCTCTAAAACAGTCAATAGGAAAGTATATTGGAAAAAAATCTAAGTTGCATACACTATTGGGGGAAGGTATGAAAATTGAGTAATTTTCCTCTATTGTACTCCAAAGTTTTACCTTCCATCCCCAGCCCCAGGAATTGAAAGTGATATCAAAACAAGATTTTCATGAAATTAAGCAAACCAGCGTTAGAAAAAAATACTTCTTTAGAACATGAGTATCAGATGTTAAAGTTAGAAGGGACCCAGCTGGGGGCAATCTTCAGTTATTAGCAATAATAATAAAGGTGACAGAGATGGAAGAAACCATAGGACACAGAGTGTTTAGCTATTCAAAAAGCATTTATCAAGTGCCTAATATGCTCAGACACTGAGGAAACCGGAAAAAATGAAATAGCCCCTTACCTTGGAGGAGATGACTTTCTACTGGAAGGATATAATATGTTCCCAGATAGATTAGGTCAGTTAAGTGGCTCATTTGGGCTTGAAGTCAGGAAGACCTGAATTCAAATGTAGCCTCAAACAGTTACCAAACTATGTGACCTTGGGTATGTCACAACCTCTGTTTACCTTTGTTTCATCATCAACAAAATGGGCATCATAACAGTATCTACATCCTCAGGGTTGTTGTGAGGATTAACAGAGATAATGACTGAAGCATGTCTTCAAGCATGAAGCATGAAACACACAGCAGGAGCTCTATAAATATCAGCTATTATTACTAGATAAGTAAATACAATGTAGTTGGAGAAGAGGTTACTAGATGTTACTAAATGGAGAGATTAGGGAAGACTTTGCAGAAGTAGTGACATCTGAGCTTAACCTGGAAGGAACAAAGGTTGGACACAATAGAGTCTTCTAGGCTTGTGCAGATTCACAGGTGGGCCATACAGTGGTCGCTCATTTAAGAGCAAAATGAGACCTCCAGAGAGAGCCAAACCAAGGAATTCTAGACTCTAAACCCTTCAGTGCAGAGATGAGTGTGTAGTTCATCGCTCTTTCCACAACACCAGTCAGAAATGCTCTGACATCCCTTAAAAATGTATACATGTCTATTTTTAGCTTACTCTCTCTCTTTCTCTCTGTCTTCCTGTTTGGCTGCCCTTCTGCCCATGTGTGGCTGGTTTTGTATCCACAGTTCCTAGCCCTGGATCTGATGCACACTTATAAATGCTCTCTCTATTTCTTGTCACTCTCTGTTTAGGCTTGCTGTAGAGGAACTTCTTTCACAGTTCTGGTTTGGCCTAGAAAGCTGTGGATGTCCCTTCCAGCTCTTCTCTTAGACTGGGTGACTTAATAGAAGTGGTAGAACCCTAGGGTTCTAGCTCCAAGTTTGGCATGCGTTCCATTCCATTGCTTAGGTTCTATACCTAATCTTGGGTCCTGGGATGTTTTCTTAGCAGACCAAACTGAGAGGGCAAGGACTAAGGGATAGAAGAGAACATGGGTCCTCATTTACCAGAAATATAACTTTAGCTGGAATATGAGCTTATTCAAGCATGGAACAGTTGTTGATTGGAGCTATTTTCCTGCCTCCAAAATTTGAGTTGAGGCAGCATGAGCTTGCTTTGACCTCCAAACCATCTCCAGACATTTCCAATTGGCCTCAGAGAAACTGCTGAATCCAACAGTGCATCAGTAGTGACCAGGGACAACATACGAGACTATCCCATCTTAATTCAACATGCTGTGATCATTAATAAGCAAAAGAGTGAAGGCAGCTAGGTGG
>JAJPUD010005320.1:46000-105340 GCA_023553655.1 Myrmecobius fasciatus
TTTAGGCTAAGTGCAAAAAGTTTATGGAAGTGGGGGCAGCTAGGTGGTGCTGCAGTGGATAGAGCACCAGCCCTGAAGTCAGGAGGACCTGAGTTCAAATTTCGCCTCAGACACTTAATACTTCCTAGCTGTGTGACCTTGGGCAAGTCACTTAACCCCAATTGCCTCAGGAAAAAAAAAAAGAAAGAAAGAAAGAAAAAAAAGTTTATGGAAGTGGACTGGCTTGACACAGGAATTGTGTTCAGGTAGGCTAAAGATAGACTCATCATACCCGAGAGGTTTTGTATAAATCATCCAGCTGGTTTAGCATTGAAGTCATTCAGAATGTTAGAGCAAGCATGGTATTCTAGTAAATTCTCTTAGGAGGGAGTAGGTTGGGGAAAAAAGAGATGTTGATGTTGGTGTTGGCCTAGGCCTCTTCCCTTTGCCCTCTTTAGCCAGAGGATGCCCTTCGGAGCATTGAAGTCTCCAGAAGATATATTGGGCTTCCCATCTTTCCATCAGTATCCTTGCAACATCTCCAGATCAGTTAATAGCAGTGTTTGCATTGGGAGTCAATGACAGACTTATGATAATAAAAAAATAATATCACTTAAAGTTTTACAAAGTAACTTAAAAGCTCACAACAACCCTAAGAGTTAGGTGCTGTTATTATCCCTGTTTTAGGTAGATTCACAGCTCCACAAGGAGGCCAGCAAAGCAACTGCACTATGCATAAAGGGAGTTCCTTGAGCAGCCCACAAAGGCTGGGGGGGGGACTTCCAGCATCCAGGAACCAGTTTCAGGTGTTCTCTAATCCTGAGACCACTTTCTCCTGGACTCTGCATGTTCTTGTGCAAGAGACTGCCATAGACTTTTAGTAGGTATTTTGAACTAATCTAAGTAAATATCCCCTTTCTAAAAACTACTGATAATCTTAAGGGGAAGCACATTTATGGGGGCTAGAGACAACAGCGTTAATGAATCTCCTCCGGACTCCTAAAAAGCATCCTTAAAACCCTAGTGGGAAAATGTAGTCTGGTTCTGGCCGTCAGTCCAGTTTACCAATGGCTTTCCTAAATGTGGTACCAAGAATTGAATACAAAACTTTTGAGGTCATATAAGGTCTAAGCAGAATAGAAACTATCATTTCCTTATTTCTAGAGGCTATCTTTCTTAATGCAGTCTAAGATTTTACTGCTTACTTTGGCTGCTGTGTCATATTACTTGCTCATATTGAATGAGTAATCTATTAAAAACATTGGGTCTTTTTCAGCATAACTGCAATTGAAACATGCTTTCTCCCATCTCATTCTTGTGAGGTTGATTTTTTGGACCCTAAAACAAAACTTTATATTTATCCCTATTGAATTTTATCTCATTAGATGCATCCCAGTGCTCTAACCTGTTTTTGACTCCCGATGGTATCATGCAGTAAGTTAGCTTTGCAGCATCTGCCAATTTGATAAGCATATCAGCTATGCCTTTATCCAAGTCATTGGTAAAATGTTAAACAACACAGGACCACAATCCACTGGAGACCTCTTGTTATGTTGACACTGAACCATTAGCAACTATTCTATGAGTCTGGCCACCCAGCCAATTCAAAATTTATCTAATTGCATTATCTAGTCCATGTATCTCTGGGATTTTTTAAAAATCAAGAATACAAGATGTAGGTAAAAATAGATATGCATATATATGTATGTATGTATTTTTATATATATGTTAGCTATATATATGCATGTGTATTATATTTATATATGTACACACACACATATATATATAATACACACATACACACAGCATTCCTTTTATCTATTAATTTATTTATTTTGTCCAAAAAGGAAATGAGACTAAGTTGGCATTTATCCTGGTGGAAGCCATGCAAGATTTTTAAAATCAGTTTCCCCTTCTAGAAGTTTGTCAACCATCTTGGCAAACTTTTAATGGTCCCTTTTAGACTTTTCTCAGGAGCCAAAGACTAACTCACTGGCCTGTAGTTTGTAGTTCTCTTCCTTCTCTCCTTTGTAGAACTGGGACAATATTATTCTAATCTTGTGTCACCTTTTAAACAATTTTTCCATTTGAAGATTTAAGATTTGAAGTCTGTGGTTGAAAACCATATTCTATTAGCAACAACTTCCTGGTGCTAATTTATCATTTCCCTTTCTACAAATTATTTTCCAGTGAGTCTGGGAACCATTTAGAATAGTTTCGAACTTTAAAATACAAAATAAATCTGGAAAGTGGTAATGTCTGACATGAACATCAGTCTTATTTTTTGAGATGTGCTTTACTTTGGATAAGTATATATTTGTGTGATAATCCATTGTATATTTGGCTTTGGCTGAAATATCAATTCTTCAAACCCATTTTGGGATGAAGACTTAGGGAGCCACGATTTATACTTGTCATTTTTTTTCTCCTAAATTGTAAAGCTCTATGATGGAGACACTATTTTAGCTAAACTTTATCTCTGCCTAGAACTTGTAGTTGATTCTTATTTAGAGTTTGTCAAATGAATAAAGAATCAATGATAGAAATAAAAATGGACTTGGGCCCAGTTCTCCTTACCAATAAGAATTTCATGACCATATTGGCTTTTCATCAGTGGAAGTGTGGGAGCAGAGTTAGTCTTGCATTGGGGATATTGTGGATGGAATTCCTATGTTGGCTAGACTAAATAACCTCTACAAGCCTTTCAAATTCCAAGATTTTGTTATATTAAGATGATACAAATGATCAGCAGGATATTCCCTCTCTGAGACACTTCCATTAATAGTAAATTGTTAAGTGAATGAGCCACACCATCTGGTCATTTCCCACTTATTGTCAATGATATATGTTAGAATACTAAAGTAGCACATTTTAAAAGACTTTAAGGTATAGAATGTTATAGATGAAAGGGGCCTTAGATCATTGAGTATAGACAGTAGAGCTGGAATGGTCCATAGAAGATGTAATAATAAAACCATGCCGGACTTTAGAATGTAAGAAATCAGGGTTAGAAAGAAGTTTTGATTGTATCAAATAGAATCTTGGTGCTAGGAGAGACTAAGAGATTATCTAGTCTATCTCTAAGATAAAAAGACATTTTTCTCAATGTGAAAAGTGAGGTCAAGTGAGGAGGAAGTGATTGACACCTACAACGTTTTACATCAAATTCTTTAACAGATAGCCAGGATATAAACCTATGTCCCCACAGTTCTGGTCTCCTGGTCCATTGCCTCTGGCCAGAAAGCTTATTCAGATGAATAGTGTAGTATGTGTCCCCAACAAAGATGCTAACCAACCCACTTTGAGGAGAGAGACTGCATTTTTGACCTGGTTGGCATCATGCTTGTTCCCCATCTCAGCCAACCCATGTGGGCATAACTCATTCCCATTTCTCTCTTACATCTTAATGAGTACAATGTTCCCTTTCTTTTTCCTTTTCTTTTTTTTTTTTTGAATGGGCTTCTTTCAGTCCTTGGCAACCATAATGCAACCCAAGCCCTTTGTTACTTTTTATCAGGGATACTTATTACTAAAACCAAGTCTAATGAAAGGAGGCAAGAGGAATATTGATATTTATAGCCCTGTTAATATTGGGTTTTGCTTCCCATGCTGTTTATCACTGCAACAAAAAGTTCTTGGAAATAAACACCATGTATTGCACCAAATATCACTCTGTGTTGTCAGTACTAGTTTAAAATAGCAACTTGTGCTTTCTTAGGTGAATACAGCAATTGAAGCATTTATTTGCTCCTTGGGAGAAAGGACGAGTTTTTCTAGCAGAAAAACTGCGGGAAATTTTCAAATAAGAGAATGCAGTGAGATGCAATATCTCTGAAAGAAAGCCATACATTTTCTGTTGACAGACAGGGCAGACTCATTCCTTCAGTTATCTGAGATTCCGTTTATTTATCGGGATTCTATTTTGTCCCAGCTGTTGCACATCATCCAAGAAAAAGTCATCTCAATACCTTACTAGATAGTTAGAAAAAGTTTGGATGCCTTTAAACATAAGTGTCAATTTCACTGCCCTATGGCCTTAAACAGCCTGCAGAACACAGAAGATAGCCAGAAGCTATCTTCTTACTGGGAAATGCTTAGGAAAATAAGCAAAAATAAAATACAACACAGTTAATGTTAATTTGTGGTTCTCTAAGTTAATATATAGCTCACATGATACCACTGTATTGACATATTTCGATGATAGTTTCTTTGGAATATCATGATCCATTTTTTTCATTAGTTGATTTATTCATTGAATCTAAAACTGGAAAGGGTCTTAGAACATACTACAAAAATTATTAGAACTAGGAACAATTTTAGAACATGGAGCATGGCCCTTAGAACACTGATTTTTAGGATTTAGGAAGGTCTTTAGAAATTATTTGGTCCAAATCCCTCATTTTATAGATGAAGATACTGAGGCCCAGAGATAAATTGATTTGCCCCAATTCATCTAGGTAGTAACTAAAAGAACCAGGATTTCAATCCATATCTCCTAATTCCAAATCCAAGAATATATGTTTAATATGATTGTACATGTATAACCTATATCAGATTACTTGCTACTTTGGGGGAAAAGGAAGTGGAAGAGAGAGAGGAAACAAATTGGAAATCAAAACCTTACAAAAGTAAATGTTGAAAACTAAAAAAATATTTAATTTAAGTTTTGAAATAAAGGAAAAATATATGTATCAATGAAATGTAGTCTCTAGTGTGGTATGGGGGGGACTGTGGCTTTCCAAAAATGACCAGGGAAAGGCAAACTGCTAAACAGAAGGGGAGATGAATGCAGAGCCAGACACCAGATTGTCCTGCCCAATGGCTAGCCAAAACAAGGGCTCATAGTAGTTTTACCAGGCAGTGATGGTTTGCAGCCACCATAACTGAAAAAAGTTCAAAGACTGACATCTGTATGAAGTCATCTATGCTTAAAGTTCTTGACTATAGGCTTGTTTAGCCTTTATACAGAAGATCTTAGGCTCCCAAAGTTAGAGTCAGAAGGGACCTCTGTGGCCATCTAGTCCAACCCCCATCTTTTTTTTTGCAAAGGAGGAAAATGAGGCCTAGTGAGGGAAGTGACTTGCCCAAGATTATATGTGCAAGCAGCAGCAACATGATTTGAACCCATGCTATTTGAAAACAATGTAGTATTAAAGCTAAGCCTTGAGATAAGTTATGGTTAATCCAGAAGTTTAGTAATTTCTGGATTTGGGGTAATTAATTCATTGCATGGTTGTGTTGGAAATGGCAAAAGGCAGCCACTTAGCAGATGGGATTCATTAGTTAATTAGCAGGTTCACCTCTCGGGTTTGACTTTCTTCCTGTAAAATGGGGATAAAATTGTCAGTCCAAAAGTTGTGATGAGGTTCCAACAAGATAACATAAAAAGCACTATAGAAATGTGAGCCTTTCCTTTGTAGGCAACTAGATGGCACCACAGTGCATAGAGCCCTGGACCTAAATCAGAGCATTAGCCATCTCTCACTCCTCATATCTAATCAATAGCCAAATTGTGTCAACTCTGCCTCTGCAATATTGCATTTCTATCTTCTTCTCTCCAATTACCTAGCTAACATTCTAATTTAGACTCTAATTACCTTTCACTTGGAAGATCTGATAACTTTCTTTCTTTTTTTCCCCTGAGGCAATTGGGGTTAAGTGACTTGCCCAGGGTCACACAGCTAGGGAAGTGTTAAGTGTCTGAGATCCGATTTGAACTCAGGTCCTCCTGACTTCAGGGCTGGTGCTCTATCCACTGTGCCACCTCGCTGCCCCTATTTGATAACTTTCTAATTGGTTTCCTAATCTCTATTTTCTCCCCTCTCCCACTATCTTCCTCATTTGTTGCTGCTGTTCAGTTATTCAGTGGAGTCCAGTTCTTCATGACCCCATGGACCATATTGCTCTAATACTGTCCATCAGGTTTTCTTAGCAAAGATATTGGAGTGATTTGCCATTTCGTTCCTTTAGGCAAACAGGCTAAGTGACTTGCCCAGGGTTATTAAGTATCCCAGGCTGGATTTAAACTGAGGTCTCCCCAAGGTCTAGGTCTGGTGTTCTGTACACCCCCTTAAATACCAACAATTTCCTTATAGCTGCCAAATTGATATTCCTAAAGTGCAGGTACAACCATGCCATTCTGCCTTCAGTGCTTCAGTGGCTCTCTATCACTCCTAGGATAAAGCACAAACTCATGTTTGATATCTAAAGTCCTTCACAATCTGTTTTTAGAAGGTATCATTTTCTTTAATATTTTTGTGCCTCTTTTGCCAAGCTGTTCTCTCTCTTTTCATGATTTTCTTGCATATGACTATAGATGGCTTTGATTTCTTCTGAAAGCTGCCTTTATCTTAAGACCATTTATCAACTAGGGAACAGCTCTTTTTTTTTTTCAAATTTGACTCAATTTCATATATATTTGAGAAATGAGACTATAAAAATTTCTGACATTACTTCATTGTCCATGATACCTTTTAGCAAAGTGTTGTTTCCCTGATTATTTCTTTTAATTAGTTTTCTTTTTGTTATTTGGAAACTAGGTGATTAAGTTGATAGAGCACTAGTCCTGGAGTCAGAAAGACTCCCCTTTCTGAGTTTAAATCTGGCCTCAGACACTTACAAACTATGTGACCCTGGGCAAGTCACTTAATCTTTCAGTGCTCAGGAAGTGCTCTAGGATTTATTGGTTGAGGGGATGGATACAACTCTGATCTTAATTGGCAGAAACATTTCTTACTTAGGAGTTCCTAATATCATTGAAGCCACAGATCTGGTCCAGATAAAATAGATTCAAGGTTTTACACAAATTGTCACCAAGGAGAGACCAGCCAAGATGGTATTTTTCCCATAATTCCTTAAACTATGATCTAAGAACAAAACCAGACCAACTAGTATTTGGGAAATCAAATGAGAAACTACAATGGGTTATTTTTTTCCTTTTGAGAGAAATTATTATTTCTCTCATGTATTAATAGCTATTTATTGAATTAGGGCAAGGTTTTCCCTCTTTTCTACTTTTTTCATTTAGAAATTAGTTCCTCATGGCTCTTTTCAACATGGCTCTTTTAACTGATTCAGGCCAGTTCTAATGATCTTGTGATGAAGAGAACCATCTACACTCAGAGAGAGGATTATGAAAACTGAGCGTGGATCACAACATAGCATTTTCACATTTTATGTTGATGTTTGCTTGCATTTTTGTTTTCCTTCTCAGGTTTTGTTTTCTTTCTAGATCCGATTTTTCTTGTGCAACAGGATAATTGTAGAAATGTGTGTAGAAGAATTGCGCATGTTTAACATATATTGGGGTTACTTGTCATCTAGGGGAGGAGGTGGAGGAAAGGAAGGGAAAAAATTTGGAACACAAGGTTTTGCAAGAGTGAATGTTGAAAATTATCCATGCCTATGTTTTGAAAATAAAAAGATTTAATAACAAACAAAATCAGTCCCTGTAGATTATTCAGGCAGCATTTGAAGTGCAGGACTGATACTGACAATAAGAACTCATGTCTATTCAACAGGTAAAGTTATGTGAACGGATGGATTCTGGCTCATTGTGTTTTACTCAGACAAGTCTGGGAAAATGGGGATTCTCTTCTTTATCAGATGAGTGATAGGGATACAGATAATTCTCTTTGACCAAAACTGAGTGAATGGGGGGGGGGACCAAAAGCTTAAGGTCATGGTGAATCTAGTGAAGGATCTTTATTGATGGGGGAGGGTTGAACTTGTTGCAGACAGTAGGGGGGTACACATGTAGAGGGGTTGGCCTTCATGAGAACAACCATTTCTTTGTTAGAGGCTAGAGGAAAAAGGGAGAGAATAAGGAATAATGTTTATGGTCTTTGAGATGAAGAAAATGGACTAAGAGGAAGCTCATGACAATTGACCTCCATTTTCTTGGTCAAGTAAAAGATGAGGTCCTTACTTGAGAGAAATGGGTGAAATGGAAGTATGGGAGACTTGAGGAGAAAAGGTTCCAGTTGAAGTCTGGGTACAAGTTCTGACTTTTTCCAAATCTGAGTCTGAAAGTAAAAGGGGAAGAGGTGAATGATGGGTGACTGGAGTAAGCTAGAGCTAAGGTTTAGTAAGAGATTAGCTTCAGTAGAACAAAGGTACAAGGGATCCAAGAGCATTGAATGGTGCAGAGTTGAAATGAGTCAGGATCGGAAAGAAAGAAAAATGAAGGGTAATGTCTTGAGAAAGAAGAAAGTTAGGAGGGAAGAGGTACAAGGAGAGGTGGAATGATGGGAGGTTATGGTCAGGAGACTGGCACAGTTTCTAATTCAAGAAGTAGAGTGTTTGTGACTAATGGAGAGATCCAGTGTGATTATTCCTGGGTAGCTGAGGTAGAATGAAGGAGTAGGTAGTACAATTTAAAGAGGCCGAGGTATTAAGCAGTTTGGGTTTGAGTTTTATAGGTTAGAGGAACCATCCACATGAACATTGAAAACCCTTGTATATAATAATACTAGCTAAGTCACTTTACAAATATGATTTCATTTGATCTTCACAAAAACCCTGGGAGGAAGATGCTATTATTTTTACAGATGAAGAAACTGAGGTAGACAGAAAAAAGTGACTTGCCCAGGGTCACATAGCTAATAAATACCTAAGGCTGGATTTGAACTCAAGTCTTCATGACTCCAGGCTCAGGTTTCTATGCACTGTGGTACCACCTATAGTATATGCCCATATAAGACAGGAGTTGGGGAAAGGAGGAAGATGCTGAGCCAAATATTGATCACCCTGGAAAAGGAGAAAGAGCAACCTGGCTACCAGCATATCACAGGCACTGTTATTTGAATTAGGTGAAATTTTTTAATTTAGCAGACTGCAAAGGAGGAAAGGCAGCTGAATGATGGACATGAAGGGAGGGAGGTGACAGTAGGGGAACTTTGGATTGTTCTGACTCTCCCTCCCAGTCCAATGTCCAAGGTTCTTAGATTCAGTGTCCTGTCCACCACCTCTTAACAAAGAAAAATATAACCCACCTCTTGCCCCACAGAGGATTCTAATCCATTTAGAGATTAGGAACAGCATCCTCCTGTCATAAAATCCAGATCAGGAATGTTAGAGCATGTGGAACCAGTGCTGGAGAAGATGTCATTGGGAAGGAAACCAGGGAGGATTGTACATTGAATTATTAGAGAAGCATAGACTTAGAGATGGAAAGATACCATTAAATCTACCCCCTTCATTTTATAATTGAGGATATAAAGGCATAGAAAAAAGTGAGAAATTATTGAGTTACCCGGGTTCAAACAAATATTACAAATGTCTCAGGTAGTATTTGAATCCAGATCTTCCATCACTCTCTTTCTTATTCCATCTTGTGTCTCAGAAGTATGATATAAAGGAGTTTGGGAGGAAGGGATATTTTTTCATTATAGAATAAGAATTCCAGAGGGCACAGTGGAACAGGTGGCAGCAGGTGGAATTGAGGAGGATAGAAATGAGAGAATAGGAGGTGGGCTTTGGGGATAGTTTGCTCTTCCACTGCCAATGATTGATTCAAATAGGAATAGGAAGAGAAATAGGAGATTGGAGATTGCTAGTTATAGTGCCCTACCTCTCCAAACTACCTTGTATGTATTAGGAATATACTTATTTATACCTGTTGCCTCCTTGGTAGATTATAAACTTCTTGAGGGCAGGAAGAGCCTCTTTTTCTTTGTCACCCCAGTGCTCAGTGAAGTTTCTGGCACATAGTAGGTGCTTAATAAATGCTTGTTGATTGATTGGCTAATGAGTCTGCTTAGGCCCAAGGACAGAACTAGAAGTTGTCCCAAAGTGGGATCAGCTGTCTTTGGTGGTAGAGATCCTTGTTACCCAAGTTCTTCATGAAATCTGAACAGACACTTGAAGATTCCAGTTCAAAGAAGAATTGGACAAAATGTCCTCAAAGTATCTCCTGCAGCCCTGAGGCAATATGAATGGCTTTTAATGGACTGATAGTTGCTTTGCTGCCAATCACCATGCAAAAGCCCTTTGTAAGAGCAGAAACAAATATTACCATGAACCTAGCAAAAGCCAATGATTTGTTTTAATTTCAACTGGAGCAGTTGCACGGGGTGGTTTCGAGAGGCCCATAGAGTTCTGCCACTCCAAATGATCTGCCCTGGATCTTGGAAGATGTCACCAGGAGGGAAACCAGTGAGGACTGGAGACTGAATGCCTAGATTATAACTAGATTAAAAACTCTTGTAGGGCAGAAATGAGGTCTTAATTATTTTTTTTCTGAGGCAATTGGGGTTAAGTGATTTGTCCAGGGTCGCACAACTAGAAAATGTTAAGTGTCTGAGGCTAGATTTGAACTCAGGTCCTCCTGACTTCAGGGTTGGTGCTGTATCCACTGCCATAGCTGCCCCCTTAATTTTTTTTAAGAAGTAGTAGAATTTGGAGTATGAAAACATGCCTAGAGTGCCAGTCCTGTCACTTAACTGTACACACTTGTGCATATCCCCATGACTCTTGGAGCCCCATTTCCTCATCTGTGAAATGCAAATAATAATAATAATAATAATAATAATAATAATAATAATAATAATAATGACACTACATATGCCACAGGGGTGTTCTAAGGTTCAAAATGAGATGGAAAATATAAAGTAGAATAGGTAGCTCTAGAAAAGCTCACTTTTTTTTACCATGGATTAATGTATCTCTCTAAGCACCCAGGATGTGTCCTTGACCAGAGTAGATACTTCATAAGTATTTGAGTACATGATTGAGCACATGCATATAAACAGATGGAACATAGGAAAGAGCTGAGAAGTTCTTGAAGTGATCCCAGCCAAGTGGTCTTTTCAGAGGTATGAAGTTCTGAGCTAGATTTGGAAGAAGTAAACAGCTATGGATTGTTGGAGAAGTTATTCAAAGGTGGGGGTTTTACACTTTCCACACAAATAAAATCAGACCTAGTCAATTGGAAAAACATAAAATGCTCATGGGTAGGCCGAGCGAATATAATAAAAATGGCAATACTACCCAAACTAATTTACTTATTTAGTGCCATACCAATCAAACTCCCAAGAAATTATTTTACAGATCTAGAAAAAATAGTAGCAAAGTTCATTTGGAAGAACAAAAGATTTCAAGGGAATTAATGAAAAAAAAAGGCTGATGATTGTGGTCTTGCTATACCAGAGCTAAAACTATATTATAAAGCAGCAGTCATCAAAACCATTTGGTACTGGCAAAGAAATAGAGTAGTCGATCAGTGGCATAGGAGAGAATCACAGGACAAACTAGGCAATAACTATAGCAATTTAGTGTTTGATAAACCCAAAGACCCCAGCTTTTGGGATGAGTACTCACTGTTTGACAAAAACTGCTGGGAAAATTGGAAACTAGTATGGCAGAAATTAGGGCTTGACCCACATCTAACACCACATACCAAGATAAGATCTAAATGGGTTCATGATCTAGATGTAAAGAGTGATATTATAAGCAAATTAGAGGAACATAGGATAGTTTACCTCTCAGACCTATGGTGATGGTATAAATTTATGTCCAAATAAGATCTGGAACTCTTAATTGAACACCAGATAGGTAATTTTGACTATATTAAGTTAAAAAGTTTTTGTACAAACAAAACCAATGCAGTCAAGATTAGGAGGGAAGCAATAAATTGGGAAATCATCTTTACATTTAAGGGTTCTGATAAAGGTCTCATCTCTAAAATATATAGAGAATTGTCTCATATTTATAAGAATTCAAGCCATTCTCCAATAGATAAATGGTCAAAGGATATGAACAGACAATTTTCAGATGATGAAATTAAAACTATGTCTAGTCATATGAAAAGATGCTCCAAATCACTGTTGATCAGAGAAATGCAAATTAAGACAACTCTGAGGTACCACTACACACCTGTCAGATCGGCTAAAATGATAAGAAAAGAGGGGGCGGAGCCAAGATGGCGGAGTGAAAAGGTGACTCTCTGCCTCTCCTCCGATCTTCTCTCAAATCAAAATGATAGGAAAAGATAATGATGAATGTTGCAGGGGATGTGGGAAAACTGGGACACTGATGCATTGTTGGTGGAACTGTGAACAGATCCAACCATTCTGGAGAGCAATTTGGAGCTATGCTCTAAAAGTTATCAAACTGTGCATACCCTTTGACCCAGCAGTGTTTCTACTGGGCCCATATCCCAAAGAGATTTTAAAGGAAGGAAAAGGCCCCACATGTGCAAGAATGTTTGTGGCAGCCCTTTTTGTAGTGGCTAGAAACTGGAAACTGAACAGATGCCCATCTATTGGAAAGTGCCTGAATAAATTATGGTCTATGAATGTTATGGAATATTATTGTTCTGTGAGAAACGACCAGCAGGATGATTTCAGAGAGGCCTGGAGAGACTTGCATGAACTGATGCTGAGCGAAATCAGGATAACCAGGAGATCATTATACACGGCAACAACAATACTATATGACGATCCATTCTGATGGACATGGCTCTCTTCAACAATGAAATGTTTCAAACCAGTTCCAATTGTTCAGTGAAAAAAGCCATATACACCCAGAGAGAGGGGTGTGAAATGTGGACCACCACATAACATTTTCATGCTCTCTATTGATGTTTGCTTGCATTGAGTTTCCTTTCTTTGATTTTTCTTTCTTGTAGATACGATTTTCCTTGCACAACAATGATAAGTGTGGGAACATGTATACATATATTCGATTTGTCATGTATTTTAACATAATTAACATGTAGTGGATATCCTACCATCTAAGGGAGGGGTGGGGACTAGGGGGGGAAAATTTGTAACAGAAATCTTTATAAGGGTTAATGTTGTAGAATTACCCATATATATGTTTTGCAAATAAAAAGTTTTAATAAAAAAAAGATGGGGGTTTTAGAATGGAACCAGTAAGAGATGTGGATCAATTACACATTTGGAGAAGACAGCAAAGGAAATTGTGGCTGGAAGGCTTTGACTGGCCAGCCTGTACTTCTATCTTTTCTCTCCTTTCTTTGTCATTCCTGAAGCCTTCCCATAGCATCCATAGTCATACCTTAGCTTTGTTGGTAACATCCACAGCTGGAAAGGCTGCTTTCCCCTGGGTCAGAACATGGTATTATACAGTAGGGCTTCTAAAACTTTTCCCATGCATGATCCCTTTTCACCATAGAAATTTTTATGTGACATGGGGGTACATAGGTATATAAAATAGTTACACAAATTAAAGATTTATGATAACAAATCATAATTTCACAACCCCTACATTTAGTTATACAATCCCAAATGGGGTCACAACTCCTAGTTTAAGAAGCTTTACTACACAAGATCAAGATTGGCTAGCTTTGTGCGAAGAAAAAATCAGTTCTGTGGCCACGAACTACCCCTTGACCCTGGCCAGTCATCACCCAGACTTAGATAGTAGGTCTAGGAAAGAAATTGTGGCTAGCCCATTGCTACTGTTAAGACAATAACTCAGAGCCTGTTTCCTCTCTATAGCAGGTCCATAGCATCATTCGTTGATCAGTCATTTTTTGATCATGTGAGAGTCTTTGTAGCCCTTTTTTGGGGGAGAAGGGTTGGTTAAAGTACTAGATTGGTTTGTAATTTCCTTCTCCACCTCATTTTACAGAGGAGAAAACTGAAGCAAGCAAGGATAGGTGACTTGCCCAAGGTCACATAGCTAGTGTCTGAGGTTGGATTTGAATTTAGGTCTTCTTAACTCCAGTTCCAATATTCTATTCACTGTACTGCTTAGCTGTCCCTGATAGCATCATATAAAAACTGCTACAGCCTAATGACCTCTTTGTATTTTTAAACAGCAGCATGACACAGTGGAAAGACTGAATTTTGAATCAAAGGATTTGGACTTGAATTCTTGGCCTGCAACTTCCCAGTCATGAGACCTTGAACAAGTCAAATAACCTCACTGAGTGTTGTATGAAAGGAGAGAAGGTTAGCACTCCCCTTGAAAAGGAAGGAAGAGAAAAAAAAAAGAAAAGGAAGGAAGAGGTCCTAGCAGCCTTTACAACACATATATAGTTCAGGCATTGCCACCTACTAAAACAACCTCACTGAGTCAATTTCCTCCTCTGAAAAATGGAGCTAACAACAGAAGTACATTGTGAGGCTGCTTGTGAGGATCAAATAAGAAAATAAATATAAATCATTTTTAATAAATTGTTAGAGGGATGTGAGCCAGTATAGCCCAATAATAGAACTAGAAGGGAGCTCTGAGTTTAACCCCTCTAGTTCAACCCCTTCATCTTGCAGATGAGACACACACCCAGGCAGGAGAACAGACTTGACTGAGCCAAGGTACTCCTAGTGTTATGGGGAGACAACATGAAAAACAACTTTGTACGAACAAGCTAGGCAGTTAGGTTGGTGCTGCAGTAGATAGAGTACGTGGTCTGGAGTTAGGAAGACCTGAATTCAAATCCAGCCTCAGATACTTACTAAGTGCCACTTTATAAGCCATTTAACTTTTGTTTGCCTAATCCATTGGAAAAGAAAATGGCAAACCCTTCTAGTATCTTTGCCAAGAAAACCCCATGAACAGTAGAGTCCACAGGGTCATGAAGAATCAGACGTGACTGAACAACAAAACTTGGCATTATTTATCCCGCCCTAGTTATGGCTCTATCACTGGAAACACTCATCCTGATGTAACATGTACTAGCTCACACTAACTGCTTCTATATAGAATTTAATGATTTTCAAGTTGGGTTAATTGGACAATGTTCTGGTATAGGAAAAAGAGAAAGGCCTGGGTCCCATTCCTGACTCTGCCACCGACTAAGAGACCTTGGATAAGTGCAGTATTCTTTCCAGGGCTTAGTAGTACTCCCTTCTTAGCTATAGAACCCTCATCATGGCTCCTTCCTATCTGATAGAGACATGCAGATGGCTTTATAATCACAATCCTCATACCTTGCTGACAAAATCCAGGCAGAACTAAGATGAGTTTTCCTTTTCAGCCCAAACATCTGGGTAGAGAGCAAAGGCCTCCTTACAGATAAAGAGCTGGTTTAGGGATAGTTTTAGATACACCCAAGATCTGCTTTGACTCCTCCAGCAAATAAATTTGAATCCAAGCAAAAAGCCAACTGAGGAGACAATTTCTTTGTCCACTGCTAATCTCGTCTTTTTTTGTGCATATCTGTTAACAACAAATCCTGAGAGCTTTAGTGTACTTTCTTGACTAGTGAAAAACCTCAGTCTCCCGACCTGTGAAATGAGGGAGTTGGACTAAATGATCTGGAAATATTTTTTCAGTATCTGTTTCAGATTTCATTCTATGTTCTGACATTCTTCCATCTTGAACATTCTGTGTTCCAAGGCCATTGAATCATTAGTTCAGCCCAGATTTGGAACTGACAAGTATCCTTGAAGACCTCCAGTGACAGGGAACTCTTGGGGCACCCCATTCAGCTTTTGGAAAATGGCAATGGAATAGGGAAGACTCATGTTCCTGAGTTCAAATCCAGCCTCAGGCACTTACTAGGTGAGTGGCCCTGGGCAAATCACTTAACCCTATTTGCCTCAGTTTCTTCATTTGTAAAATGAGCTGGAGAAGGAAAAGGCAAACCATTCCAAGTATCTCATTCAAGGACTGAAATGACTAAATCACCACCACTACCACCACAACAATAAAAACTTAAAGGTATCTTGTTCTCTGAGAGCCTGTTGTTAAACATTTATCAATACAGCCCGGGGTGTGACTGAGCAATTCACTTACAGCCACTGTTGCCTTCTCTGCAAAATTGGAATATAATAGCACCTACTTCACAGGGTTCAAGTAAGGATCAAATGAGATCATTTATATAAAGCAACTCTAAGTGCTATGGCAATGTGTGCTTTTATTACTATTTCAGATTGTGTAGGGCCTTAAATGCCAGGCTAAGAAGTTTAAACTTTTCTCCTTAGGAAATTGGGAGGCTTTGAAACAAAGGAGTAATCTCACTACATTTATGCATAAAGAAGGCAAGTCTGATAGTAAATGAAGAATGGTTGGGAGGGAGACCTGTTAGATGACTGTGACTGTCCAGACAAGTAATAATGAAAGTCTGTAGTGGGCTTTGGGAAGATGGAAAAGGAAAGGAAGAGGGGAAAGGGAAAGATGGCACCAAAGTTTCAAATGCGTGCCACAGACAGAAATGGTGAAAGCCCAAGTACAAGCAGCTTTTGGGGAAAGAGCAGGAACTTGATTTTAGTTGACTTGGAAGTGCTGAGAGAATATCAAAATGGAAACATTCCATAAAGACTTGGAGAAAAGAGAGCTTGGAGCTTATGAGAGAGGTCAAAGCAGGAAATAGACAGACATATATATATATATATATATATATGTATACATTTACACACATATATATATAATTTTATATATAATATGTATTATATATAAGTATATGTATATTTATTATATAATTATATATAATATATAATTTATACACACACAAATTTTATATATATATATATATATGTATATATATATATATATATACATATATATTGTTTATTTGGCAGACAGAAGAGACCATGAACAGCCAGGGGAAGGGGATAGAGAGAACAGAGAAAAGCTTCATGTAGAACGTGGCACCTGATCTGAGTCTTGAAGAAGGCTCGGAATTCCAAAAGGTAGAGGGAGGAGGAAGCGTGTTCTAAGCATGAAGGACAGCTTGCCCAAAAGCATAGAGGCAGGAGATGGAACATCATGTACAGGGAATGGCATGGAGATCAGTTTGGATAAAACATAGAGTGTGTGAGGGAGAATAATATGAGAAGTCTGGACAGTCAGAGTGGAGTCCTATCATGAAGGGCTTTAAATGGCAAACACAGGGATTTTTGTTTTATTCCGGAAGTAACAGTCACTGAAGCTTTTCCATCAAGAGGGTTCCATGGTCAGTCCTGTGCTTTGAGAATATCAACACAGCAGCTGTGTGGAGATAGAGAGGAGAGAGGAGAATCTCGATTCAGGAAGACCAATTGAGAAGCTATTGAAGTAGTCCAGGTGAGATGATATAAAAATTGGCCTTGTGCTGGTGGCCTATGAGTGAAGAGGCGATGGATGCAAGGAGTGATCTGAAGGTAGGGTCCACGAGACTTGGCAAATTCCTGGACAAAGTGTAGGAGAGGGGAGGACTCAGTGTTGCGAGGGAGACACAGGTGATTGTGAAGTCACAATCATGTATGAATGGAAGGATACCATGGTATACTATTCTCAGTGGAACTTGAGAAGTTTGGGGAGTTATCCATGTAAATGAAAACCCTAAAAGGGGATCATGGAGAGTTAGACACAACTGAAACAACTCAATAAGCAAAAAAAGTTTCCCGACTCTAGACCCAGTACTTTGAGTGCTATACTATCAACTACCTCATCTATAGTAGATCTGTGCTCTATGAACAAGGCAGAATTGAATTAGCTCAGAAGTGAGATGTGCAAAGTTAGAGAGTCCACAGCAAATTTCCAGAGGGACTATTTGTGTCTGACCTATGACAGAGCATTCTGAGCTTGTATTGATCTGATCAACCACAGTTGAACACACTGTAACTAGACTGACACAGTGATGTCATTTTGGTTCTCTTTGAGAATGAAGGACAGCTTGTTAGATTGGATTAGGGGATCTTAAGGCCCCTTCACTGTCTTTGCTGCTTTGCCTTAGACAATCTCCACTTTATCCTTGTCCTTCCTGTATACTGTGAGCTCTGGGATTGAATTCAGTACTCAGAGTGCTCTGCTCTGAGCAAGGCAGGGAATGACAGACAGCATTGTCCAAGTCTTACCTTCCCATTCCTCCCTCCATTCAGCCTAAGAGGACATTAGAGAATCTTGACTGCTGTAGCACTCTATTGACTTAGTGAGCTTGGGGGCGGAGCCAAGATGGCGAACTACAGACAGTGTTCTCTGTGAACTCCTGAGACCTTCCCTCAGACCCAGACAAAGTGAGCCTTTGAACTGGTTTTGGAGTGAGGGCTCCGCCAAACATTTGGACTACAACTCATTTCTATCAAAAATCTATGTTGAAAGAACTCCGGAGAAGGTTAGCCTCAGGGGAAATCGGCCACTGGTCGCCATCAGACTCCAGCCGGGGCAGAAGTCAGGGCTGCGATAGAGGGGAGGATTTTAGGCACCCAGGAAGCCCCGGGGAGATGCCTGGGCCACTTTGCTCTGCTTGCGGGCAGGTGCTTTGACAGATCTGCCTTTGGTAAAGGGTGGATTGAGAGCAGCTGAAAACGTGGTCCTAGTGCGAATCTAGCCCCACCAGCCTCAGACCAGAAGTCAACTCGGCAAACTGCCCCAGGGCAAATACAAATTGTTGCAGTATTTTCTGCTGGTGACCGATATCCCAACTTTAAATCATGAGCAAGAAGCAGAAGAGAGCTCTCACCATAGAAAGCTTTTGCGGAGAAAAAA
The DNA here is from genome assembly GCA_023553655.1 of Myrmecobius fasciatus. Classification (NCBI taxonomy): domain Eukaryota; kingdom Metazoa; phylum Chordata; class Mammalia; order Dasyuromorphia; family Myrmecobiidae; genus Myrmecobius; species Myrmecobius fasciatus. Next base: position 64,358 of record JAJPUD010005320.1, read on the forward strand.
ATAGAACAGTCCCCAGATCCTGACATTATGAAAACAATCCCAGATGAAGCCACAAAGGCAGACTTAAGTTGGTCTCTCTTTCAGGAGGCTTACCTGGAAGATTGCATTAAGAATCTCAAAAGAGAGCTAGAAGAAGAATGGGGAAATAAATTGAGATCAGGGCAACAGAAATATGAAAAACTGGAAAATAGGACTGGTGAATTGGAAAAAGAAAACAGTTCATTGAAAAACAAAATTGGTGAATTGGAAAAAAATCACCAATTCACTGGAAAATAAAAATGGTGAACTGAAAAACAAAATTGGTGAATTGGAAAAAGACAACAATTCACTGAAAAACAAAATTGGTGAATTGGAAAAAAGACAACAATTCACTGAAAAATAAAACTGGCAAAATGGAAAAAGAATGCATTGAATCAAGAAATTCAATTAGCCAGCTACAAAAGGAGCTAAAAAAGATAACTGAAGGAAATAATACTTTGAAAATTAAAATTGAACAAATAGAAGTAAATGACTCAATAAGACTTCAAGAATCAGTCAAACAAAAGCAAAAAAAAATGAAAAAATAGAAGAAAATATGAAATATCTCCTAGGAAAAACAAGTGACTTGGAAAACAGATCCAGGAGAGACAATTTAAGGATTATCGGACTCCCTGAAAGCCACGATGAAAAAAAGAACCTGGATGCTATCTTCCAGGAAATCACGAAAGAGAATTGCCCTGATGTTTTAGAATCAGAAGGCAAAATTGGCATTGAAAGAATTCACCATTCACCTCCAGAAAGAGACCCCAAAATTAAAACCCCAAGGAATATCGTGGCCACATTTCAGGACTATCGCACCAAGGAAAAGATATTGCAAGCAGCTAGAAAGAAACAGTTCAAATACCGAGGAACTGTCATTAGAATTACACAGGATCTGTCAGCTTCCACTTTAAAGGATCGAAGGGCCTGGAATCAGATATTCCGAAAGGCAAAAGAACTTGGATTACAGGCAAGAATAAGTCACCCAGCTAGAATGAGCATCATCTTCCAGGGAAGAAGATGGTCATTCAATGATACAGGAGAATTTCACCTATTTCTAATGAAAAGACCAGATCTGAACAAAAAATTTGACCTCCAAATAGAGAACTCAAGAGAAGCATAAAAAGGTAAAAAGGAAAACTCTTGACTTAGTGAGCTTGCAGGCCACTAAAGTCAAACTGTCTAACCAAGACACCCTCATCTTGGACACATAAAGTTGCTTTTGCATAAGACTATGAAATTTCAATGCATTAGATTTGGCTGAATGGTCTTCTTCAATCCTGACTCCCATTCAGTGTTATTGAATCCTCCAGCTAGACCCAGAACAACCTAGGTTTAAGGAATTTTCCTGTGTGACTTTGGGTAAAATATGTAAAACCAGTACTTAGATAACCTCTAGATCAGTGCCTTGGAACTCCAAATCTGTTACCCTGTCAGCATCCAACCCTGGAGTGACTGCTTTTGCACACAGTGTCCAGGAATAAGTGGTTTGCAGGGAGCTCCATATACAAAGATAATTAAGACAGGATCTTTGCCCTCATGGTGCCTTCTAGGCCTTCCTCAAGGCACTGATAAAAATTTTAAAGAGTCTTAAATGAACATTGAATAACTGATTTCCAAGTTGACATCAAATGATTAATGACTGAGTTTCAAATTTCTCTGACTGTCCTATTATTTATTATTATCCACAGTTAGGTGGTGCAGTGGATAGAGTGCCAAACCTGGAGTCAGGAAAACTCATCTTCCTGAGTTCAAATCTGGTCTCAGATATTTAATGACTGTGTGACCCTGGCAAAGCACTTCACCTTGTTTGTCTTGGTTCCCTCCTTTGTAAAATGAGCTGGAAAAGGAAATGCCAAGTATCTTTGCAATGAAAACTCCAAATACAGTCATGAAGAGTTAGACACAATTGAAGTGACTGAACAACACCGGTCACGCATAAAGTTTGGTATTTTAAGGACCCTGCATGCTCTAACATTATATGCTTCCTTACTTAAATTATTTATAAAACCATGAATAAGCATCTATCTTGAAAGGAAAATATATTCAATAGGCATAAAAATAACAAAGGTTCCTTACATCTAGATCTGGCAGATGCCTCAAAGGGGGAAATTGAGGTCCAGAGACATGAAATGACTACACCAAGGTCACATAGGGAGTATCAGAGGCCAGAAGCGAGCTGATGCTCTTTCCATGGAAATAGGATATCTCTCCTATGGGTAAGAGAGAAGAAACTGTTCCTGCTTAGGTTGAATTACCAAAGAGAAAATTACTAGTATCAATGAAAAGGACGTGGTCTAACAAGGCGCATTATCAGAAAGCACAGGGAGGTATGTTATAGGAGTTGAGCAAAGGAGGGTTATTTCCAAAATGTGACTGGAGACTTAGCAAAATAATAGATTTGTGAGAAAGCATAAAAAGCTGTGGATGAGTAGTATGAATTTTAACGTTTAATTTCTTTTTTTAAAAATGATATAACATATATACCAGTGTAGGGTATACACCTCCCCCAGAGTCTCATTAGAAGGCACAAGTGACCTTGGGTTCTCAGAGGCTGTACCAGCAAGTTGGAAAGGGTTTGAGTCAAAGCTGCCTTGAAGTTCACTGAGTCTCCCTGCTGAGGACCAGCTTACCTCAGTTGGCAAAAAGTGATTTTTTTTCTTTTACCACAGCAATGTATGAAACTTCCTACACATAGGTAAGATGATAAATCAAAAAATATGACTGAGGCCTGTGAGACTCTTAAGGCTTGTTGATTCCATGAGGGTACATCATGTACTAAGGCAAAGATTACTTCAGAAGGATACATTCACAAGTGGAAGAAACCATTGGTAACTGTTTCAAGTAATCTTGTATAGGCTGAGGGAAAAAAAAGAGGTACTTTTCTGTTTTTTGAACGTTTGGGGAGAGAACTATGGGAGGACATGAGCATGAGAATAAGAAGGCCTAATATAGGCACGGGTGAGGGAAATGGACATATTAGTAGGATCAGGGCTCCATTGAAGAATTTATTCTAATAACAACATCTGGTTCATTAATTCAGCTATATAATTATCTATTTATAGGTTATAGAATCACAGTAGTGCGTAGACAGCTTGAAACAGAGATCATTTTGTTTGTTTTGACTGTCTCCAAATCCTAGAGAGGTGAAATCTGGATCCTTTGAAGTATTGTATGTATCATACTTTGAATAGGATAAAATTTGTATTTAGTCTTTGAAGTTCAAATATTCAAAAAAAGATGAATTTACCTTGAATTTTATAAGGTTCTGCTTGCTAGCAACTCTTAACAGATAGGTGGGAGACCAAAAAAAAAAGAAGGAACAAACTGTGATATGATTTGGTCCAGGGATTATTTGGTTGTGCTTTTTTATTTGTTAAAGGGAAAGTTTAATTAGTGGGTAGAGTGGGAGCATATTGAGAAATGACTATGCTATAAACAAACTCGCATCCGTACTATATAAAATGGCTTGACAAATTAGTACAACTAGAAAAAAATTATAAAATATAGGGCTTGAATCTGACTGTGACTGCAGGTTGGAAAGTAAGCAAATAGTTTTCTCCAGGCTCTTGGACTCTGAAAGTCAAAGTTGTATGAAAATGAATTTGCCTTGAGTTGCTTAAGATTATATATTAACTACTGAAAGCAGGAAGTTTTGCAAACTGCCTCATAAAAGAAAATAATAAGTAGCTATGTTGTCTTCCCCTTAGGTGACAGGACTCCTCCCCCCCCCCCCTGTATACACATACTCATACGCAATCTTGCTTGTGACTTATGAATGGTTTTTGTTTTTTCCCAGAAGAGTTACAAATTGAGTCAGCAATTACTGCTAAAAGCAAACTTTCTTCTGCCATCTCTTAGCTGTGTGTTCTTAGACAACTTAGTTCCTCTCTCTGAGCCACATATTCCTCAAATGTAAAATGAAAGAAGTATCCTAGCTGGCTTACTAATAGACTTCTACATCAATAATCCACTTTTCCAATAAGAAATAGAAAGTCACTATACATTTTTATGGTTTGGGGAAAGATCTAAATTACTTCAACTCAGAATTTATGTTTAGCTCTGTGCAATGGCTTTCATTAATCGATGAAAATTGTCACAAAGTTCTCATTTGGCAGCTATTTCTGTCGTTGTCTTAGTGGGTATTCTCTATCATAAGCAAGACAGCTGAGAGAATGCTTTCTTCAGCCTCAATTCAATAGATAAGAGCTGCTTAAACTTTTTCCACTTGTGACCTTTTTGCCCTAGAAATTTTTACATGACCTCAGGCATATAGGTATATAAAATAGGTATGCAAAACAAACATAAATCATCATTTCATGACCCCCATATTTGGTTATAAGATCTCGCATGTTTAAGAAGTTGAGTAATAGATTAACTATACGTAGTATCTTAGAACTATAGAACCCTACACTATTTCAACTGTGTCCAAACCACATGCAATGGCATCCATCCCATTTTTATAAATAAAATTGTTGGGCCCTTTGGACTTTTCCCCAAAAATCTACACAAATAGGGGCATCTAGGTGGCACAATGGGTAGAGTACAGGCTCTGGAGTCAGGAGGACCTGAGTTGACCACCACCAAAAAAAACAAAAAAAACTATACAAATAATTTTCTTAGCTTGTATTTTATTGAAACAAAATTAAGAATTTGTTACATTTTTATAAGTGCAACTCAAACACATTTTAAACATATAATAAAAGTAAAGTAATATACATAGATAATTATTAATGATAAAATCATTTGTAATATTTCTGTTTATAACTTATAGAATCACATGATGCTTTGTGTTGCAAACTCTCTTGAAACATGGCATTATTAATATCAAGACTCATAATACTTTTTCAACCACTAATCAAGATTGATGTTTTGTCTTAGACTATAACTACAACAGACAATCCCACTTCCCACAAAAAAAGATGTTAGCCACAGTAGTGCAATGTGAATTGCTTTGTTAAAAAGCCCAAGATAGGGCCTGGACCTGAGATTTTGTTATTTAAAGAAAATTCCCCAGTGAGGAAATACTCTCTACCAGTTGTAGGTAGCCCCTTCTTTACAACTTGTAGACATGGAGAATTCCCTAGAGCATCAACTGAGAGGTTAAGTGACTTGAGCAACATCACCCAGTCAACATGTTAGACTTGGCACATGTGTAGGATTTGAAATCCAAACTTCTTGGCTCTCTCTATCAGATGTGCACTTTGGCCTCTTGGTAACCAAGAGAATTCTTCATCCACTCATAGCCTAAATATAATGAGATTTTTCAGGTTCAAATGTTTGCTTCAACATACTATTACAAGACAAGGTTATTAATCATTCTTGTTAGGATGGAGTAAGATAATGTGTTCATGTTTGCCCATGACAAAAGGGTTTCTTATGTATTCTTAGTTAGAGATACCCAGGTCTTTAAATTAAAATGGGAATTGCTTCTGTCGGTCAGTCAACTGATTAATACACAGGTCTTTACTTCTATTTCATTGGCGGGACAAGTGTTTTTAAATTGGTAAATGTCAAAAATATTGTTTTGTAAATTTATTATCCATACCTGAATTTTTTCCCTAAATATAGTCACTTTAACTTTGTGAATCAGATTATGAATTTAAGAATTTCACATTGATTTTTGTAGAGCAGTCAGTTCTTCAAAAATGCTCATCTACCACTCAAAGTTTAGAAGGTATAAAATGAATTTGCTTCATCTTTATTATCATTACTAAGAAAATGGGTTATTTCTTTGTTTAACTTAGTGACCCTTCAAAATGCTTTGACTCAAGATAGAATGAGTAGTTTCAAATAATACAAAAGTGCATTATGCTCTGCTCCCATATTGTTACATGATTCTCAAAAAACTTTCATTTTTATTCATTATCTTTTTATTTATAAATATTTGTTCCTTATTTTTAGTATTTAAAATTTTTTTGTTAGTTCCAAATTCTCTCCATCCCTCTCACCTGCTCAGAAGGCAAGCAATATATCAGTTATACATATGAAATCATATAGTACATAGTAACTATATTGTACCCCAAAAAGCAAGAAAAATAAAGTAAGAAAACTATACTTCACTTTGCAGTCAGATTTCATCAGCTCTATCAAGGTGGATAGCATTTTTCATCATGAGTCCTTTGGAATTTTCTTGGATCAGAGTATATAAGTCCTTCACAGATGATCATTATTATAATATTGCTGTTATTGTATACTATGATCTATGAATTCTGCTCACTTCACTTTGTATGACTTTATATAGCTCTTCCCATAGTTTTCTGAAACTATCTTCCTTGTCACATCTTATGCCACGATAGTATTCCATCACAATCATAGGCCACAATTAGTTTGGCTATTCCCCAAGGGATGGGCATACATTCAATTTCTAAATCTTTGCCACCACAGAAAAGTTGCTGTAAATACTTGTGTACATGTAGATCATTTTACTTTTTTTATTTCTTTGGGAAACAGACTTAGTGATATTGTCGTTTCAAAAAGTATGCAGTTTTGTAGCCCTTTAGGCATAGTTACAAAGTGTTCTCTAGAATAGTTAAAACAATTCATAAATTCATCAACAATTCGATAATGTATTTATTTTCTCTTATCTCCTCCAGTATTGATCATTTCTGATAGATGTGAGGTAGTACTTCGAGAGTTATTTAATTTTGAATTTTATTTAAATTTCTCTAATCAATAGTGATTTAGAGCATTTTTTCATATGACTATAGATAGCTTTTATTTCTTCTGAAAACCACCTGTTCATATCCCTTGGCAATTTATCATTTGGAGAATGACTCTTATTTTTATAAATTTGACTCAGTTCTGTCTATATTCAAGAAATGAAGCCTTTAAAATTTTTTTCTTTTTATTTAAAAAAGGAATAGGGAAAAAAGATAGAAAAGGAAAACAAGACAAAACAAAACAGAACATTGGCATATGCCCAGCAGAACATCAGGGAGAATTCAAAATATGTAACAATAAATAATTTTCAGTTCAAGAAAGGATATATAATAGTAGAAGAAATTATATTCATGAGGATCCAGTTTTTCTTTGCTTTCTTGTAGGTTGTTCTTTTGTTGTCTACTATGCACTTTTAATACTTTATTCTGTTTCCCCCCTTTCATCTTCCCAACTTCTCCCAAGCTGGCTATAGTTAAGCACAGATACATTTAATAGATACACACACACACACATACACACACACACAGAAATACATATACATTCACACCCATCCACAGACCCACACACATATGCATTTATCCATATGCACCCATCCATACATACATAGAACTACATGCATACATATCTACATATATACAGACACATTTATATACACACATTTTTGAACATGCATCTAAAGCAACATGGCTAACATATAATGTATATTTATCTCTTGATTTAATCTTTAAATTTAACTTTGTCTAAGATCTATGATGACTAGCTGTACTTTTTTTCTAATAAATTTGATTCCTGATCCTTGTTGTGAGAAATGAGGTCTTTGTCAGAGAAACTTGTTGTAAAATTTTTGATATTAAACTTCCATTTCTGTGGGACCTTTGATTATCTCTTTTACTTAGGTCTATTTTTGCTATTGCTTTGAGATCATGATTGCTATCCCTGTCTTTTTTTTTTTTTACTTTAGCTGAAACATAATAGATTTTGCACTATCTCCTTATTTTAACTCTGGCTATGTCTCTCTCTCTCTGCGTTTCAAGGGTGCCTCTTGTAAACAACATATTGTTGGATTCAGATGTCTATTACAGCTTTGCTGCTCTAAAATTCAATTAGAAGCATTATTTCAAAGTTGTTTGGAGGGTAATATTGGAAGATTTTGGCTGGCTTGTAGCCTCAAATCCATCTTCTTGGCCCCACCAAAAGATTTCCTTTCAAATGGACTGTTTTATATAAAGTTTGTTACTCTTAACAATTTGAACAATTTTGTGTAGCTCTTCATTCATATTTCTCAATAGTAGTCATCTATGAAACATGTAATAGGTCTACATTTCACTAGGGGCCATGCTTTTTAACTAGTACTTGTTGATCTACGTTTCATCCATAAATTAATTGAGCTCCATCAGGCCAGATTCCAATACAATTCGCCAACATTACATACTGGATGTTTTAAAATCTGTCAATTATATTGAAATTTAGTTGTAATGTAAAATAATAAATTATCTCTCCAATAAATTTCAAGAACACACTAACAGTGCCATCAAATGAGCATCTTTGACTACATATGTTGTTTTATCAACTTGCAATGAAAAAATGGAAGATTATAAATTCTCAGTTAATTGATACAGATTTTCAGATATATAAGCAACTCTTTCTCATGTTATTATCTGAAAGTGGGGCCTCTAGAAGTTGTTTTATGCAAGATTTTTTTCAGGCATCATGTTGACAATACCAGTAGCACCAATATTTCTCTTATCAAATGAAGGTTCTTACCTTTTAACACTTCTATAAGTAACTTTATATAATGCAAGCAGCCCCTTTGATGACAGATATTCTTTTTGAAAATTTGTTTTTGCTTATTAAAAGAATTTGTTTTTTTCTGGAAATGTTTTCTTGCCAATGTATTCTACATGAACACTTTCAGGATGTCATTTCAGCTTCTTAGGTTTCATATGATTGGTAAATAAAACATTTGTCCAAAATAAACATATCTTTCCTTTTATCCTTAAGATACTTAGGAACCCAGTGATAAATAAGATAGATCGAATTCTCTGGATCTGAACATTTTCCTTTGTGTTTCTGTATTTCTGCTACCTAAACAACCTCTAATTGTTTTAGATGTCTGGGTGCTAGGTGTTCCAGTGGTGTATATATATATATATATCCACCTATATATATATATATATATATATATCCATCATTAGGAGTATTATTTCACTTTTAAAATTAGAAACTAAAATTTTAAGATAAACTCAAATTTAGTCATCAACAATTTCAAAAAGGAATTATCTATTACTGTTATTAAATTATTTCAGTTTTTTAAAGTTTAAATTTTTGTAAGTGGCCGTATTTATTTAAGAGTTGTACTAATAAATGCCCAGTGATTTGGGTCATTGTTTTGTATTTCCTGATGCTCACTTCTACATGGGCAAGCCCCATAGTATTGAAAATGCAGAATCTTAGAATTAGAAAATGATAAAGCCTTCAAGTCACTGAACTATGACATCTGAAAATCACGGGACCAAAAAAACTCAGAATCTTAGAACCAGGGAACTATATGATAATAGCACCTTTATCATAGACTCTTTTTTTTTTTTTTTGCTGAGGCAATTGGGGTTAAGTGACTTGCCCAGGGTCACACAGCTAAGAAGTGTCTGAGATCAGATTTGAACTCAGATCCTCCTGACTTCAGGGCTGGTGCTCTAACCACTGCACCACCTAGCTGCCCCTATCATAGACTCTTAAAATCATTTAATTATGGAGCTTTCAAATTAGAAGACCATAGAATATTTGAATTAAAAAGGACCTTAGGGGTTACATAGTCCAATCCCCTTTCCAATACGATTCCCCCTGAAAGATTCTATAAAATCCCTGAAAGATGTTCGATCAACCTGGTTTGGTCTAAGAATATTTTAGCTGATTTTTTAATCAATAATAGTGGAATTAGTGTATGTTTTAGTAATAAAGCACTAAAAAAATAACATCAATTTCCACATGTACATTTTTTCCATTGTGGGCATTGTTATTTTTTCTTAATACTGCCTAGCCAAGCCCTTTGAGTCAAGGCTTATCTCTTAAAGATGTAAAAATTCTGGAAGAACCTTCCCATCTGAAGGCTCGGCTAACTTTTCTGGCATTCTTCGAGAGCTGAATCTCTTTTGCTCATCTCCTCCTCAATTGAACACAGGAGGTTAAGGTTGGGAAAAGGTTGGAAAGAAGTCATCATGAATAATTGTTGCCTTTAGAGTGCATTAGCAATATTTATGCTCAGTTGTTAGCTTTGGAAAGATGTCTTTTGAACTCAGTTGCTTGGCTTCTGGCCTCAAGTAAGAGATTTTTGGCAACAGACTCTTTAGTCCATCTGCTGCTATTGCCGGGCCAAACCAGCTATGGTCTTTTGACTGGTGTGTGTCTTTATTATGAGAAAATACAATGATTGCTAAGATGCACACAGCTTGGGCTCCAAAAATTGTTCACATTTAATATGCTTGTTTGTTTTTTAAACCTTACAGCAACAATTTTATTTTTCATAAGAATATGAAGCAAAACTGTATTAAAGTAATCCTACCAAAAGAAGAAAACAATGGCAGATCAATGTCATTTGCCCCCTCTGTCATTTCCTTTTGTCCTCTCATCTTCATTATTTCCATAGCTACAGGCTCTTGTCCCATTGCTTATAAATAGCCCTAAAAAATCTTGCACTTAACCCTGCCATCCCTTCAGCCCTGCAATTGTATATCTCTTCTGCTTTCCACATCCAGACTCCTAGAAAGGGTTCTCTACATCCATTGCCTCCATTGATCTCCTTCCTCCCACTCCCTCCAGTTTGACTTCTAATCCCACTGTTTTCCAAGATCATCACAACAATCTCTATAGCACTAAATCCAATGGCTTTTTCTCAGGCCTCATTTCTGCTGTGCCTCTTGGAAGCTTTGGATATTGTAGATCATCCCTTCTTCCTATATTCTTCCTTCTCCATTGGTTGCTGGGACACTGCTTTCCTTCTCAGTCTCCTGCTCTGTCCTGAGGACTTCTTCCTATATTCTTTCTTTTATGATCCAAGTTCCTATAGGTTTAACTATCAGCTCTATGCAGATGATTCTGCTTATGTGTGCATGTGTGTGTGTGTGTGTGTGTGTGTGTGTGTGTGTGTGTATGTATATATGACAGAGAGAGACAGAGAGGGTGAGAAAAAATGATACATAAGGGATATTGGTCAGCCTGATGGTGCTGCAATGATACAGTACCAGGCTTGAAGTAAGAAAAACTCATCTTTATGAGTTCAAATCTGGCCTCAGACACTAGCTGTGTGAACTCTGGAAAGTCATTTAACTCAATTTGCTACAATTTCCTCATCTGTAAAATGAGCTGGAGAAAGAAATGGAAAACCCCTCCAGTATCTTTGCCAAGAAAAACCCAAAAGAATTCAAGAAGAGTTAGACATAACTGAAGATTAAACAACAACAGCAACATAGATATGCATCGCCAACAGCAATATCTCTCCTGAGCTCCAATCCCAAATTACCAACTGCCCATTGGACATCTCCATTTGAATATCTCAGGCTTCTCAAACACCATATCCATCTTAAACCTTCCCTTCCTCTGAACTTCCTTATTTCTATGAGAGTACCCCAAAGGTTCACAACCTTGGAGTCATCCTTCCCTATTCCTTCTCCATTAGCACCCTCTATGCACCATCAATTGCCAAATCTTATCATTTCTACCTCTCAATCTGTTCCCTTTTCTCCACTCATAACCACCATCTTACTCCAGATCCTTATTACCACTTATCTGGACTGTCACCTCCTAAGTGGTCTCTTTACATCTATTTTCTTCCCTCAGAATTTCATCCTCCACAAACTGAGAAACTGATATTCTAAAGCACACATCTGACCATGGAGCTTCTCTTCCCCAAAACTGCCATTTTGCCTTTAAGATAAAATTTTAAAACTTCTCACGTTGGCACTTAAAGCTATTTACTCTCCTATCACCATCTACCCTCATAGTCCCATTTCCCCATTTCTTTTCCTCCTCCTCCTTCTCCTCCTCCTCCTCCTTTTCCTCCTCCTCCTCCTCCATCTCCTCTTCCTCCTCCTCCTTCTCATTTATATATCACTGTAAGATTTTTCAAAGTACTTTATTTATTTCCATTTATTTGGTTCAGCAATCCTGTAAGGTAGATGCTATTCTTATCCATATGTTACACTTGAAGAAGCTGAGGCACAGAGTAGCTAAGTAACTTGTCCAAATTCACACAATTAGTGTCTGAGTCAACATTTGAAATCACATCATCTTGACTCCAAATTTTGTGTTCCATAACTATATGATCTTTCTACCCTCTCCCTCATATTCTCTGTTCTATTCAAACTAGTCTGTTAGTTATTCCTCCTCTATACCATTCCATCTCTCACTTCCATCCTTTTTCATAAATGGATCCCTATATCTATAACATGCTCCCTACTCAATTTACTTCTTAGAATCCTTAGCTTCCTTCAAAACCCAGTGCTGCCTCCTACAAGATTTTCCCAACCCTTCCCCCAGCCCAGTTACTAGAACTCTCTACCTGAAATTATATTCCATCCAGTTGAATGTAAACTACTTGAGGGCAGGAACTGTCTAGTTTGTCTTTGTATCCCCAGGACCTAGCACAGAGTTGGTGCATAAAATCTTTGTTGAGCTACTGAATATAGCACATACTTGAATACTTTGGAGCTCTGTGAGTTCACTAGGGCCTTGGTGTCTGCCTTCGTTCTACTGACACAGATCCAGCCCTCAGCCTATTTAGAGATGGACAACAAATGACTGAGCCTTCAATGACGACCCTCTCTTTGTTAAAACCTCTCCTACTTGGTCCAACTTGCCAGAGTTTACCTGGAATAACTTTAGGAAATCTCAGCCCACCTCCTCCAATAAGGCATTTTTGGAGAACCTTATTGGCTGTATATAACTCAAAGATCTAGGACACTGTCTTTTAATCTGCTCAACTCAGTTTAACTCAGTGGTTTGGTAAAGCTTAGAATTTTGGAATAGGAAGAGACCTTGAGATCATGTATCTTTTTTTACCAACCAAGAAGTTGAGGCCCAGCAGTGAAAATGACTATTGCAAGGTCATATGACTACTTAGTAACAGTGCTAGAACTAGAACCACAGAACATTGGAGCAAGAAATAACCTTAGAGGTCATTTAGTTTAAGCCCTTCCATTTATAAATGAGGAAACTGAGATCCAGAAAAGAAAATCTGATTTACATTTCCAGAACCTCCTCCCAAAACATAGCTTGTACTTATTTTCTGTACTCAAATTATATCACCCCCGAAACTATAAGTTCTTCAGGGGCAAAAACTTTTTTTCACTTTAGTCTATGTATACCCAAGACCTAGCATACATAATACTTGATCCAGAGTAGGAAGATAGCATAGTAAGTAGAGCCCTAGATCTGGAGTCAGATGTGAGTTTGAATTCTACTTCAGATACTAGCTTTGTAACCTAAATCAGTTCAGTCACTATCAGTCAATAAACACTTGTTAAGTGCCAACTATATATCTGGTACTGAGGATACAAAAAGAACCACAAGATAATCCCTACTTTCAAGTAGTTCACAGTCTACTGGGGGGAGCCAACCTGCAAACAAACAAGCTTTAGACAGGACCTACTGGAAGTAATCAACAGGGAAACTATTCTCAACCTCAGTTTCCACATCTGTAAAACAGTTATTATTGTGAGGATCAAATGTGATAATAATAAGTACTTTATAAACCTTAAAATGCTATAGAAATGTGAACTATTATTAAAAAGTGTTTAATAGATGCTTATCGACTGATTGGTTAATTTTCCCAGCTAGTTAATAGCTTAGTTGAAGTAGAAAAATCTCCAGCTTCCAAGTATCTTGAAATGCCAAGGTACTTGCCACCACTGTTACACCTTGGGTATTTGGTTCTGTTTTGTTTTTAAGAAGAGAGAGGGTTATCAAGTAGAAGAAAGGGATTATTTCCTTCCCTTAAAATTGTCTCTTTCAATTTTTGTCACTTGATTCAGAGGTCTGATGATCTGGCCTTCCTTGAAAGTGAAGACAGGAAACAGATGTATTAATACAGCCATCTGCCTCTCAAGGGGCCTGGCCAGACCCCCGTAATGAGTGCTGTGGTTTTGTTCTGCCAGGTAGATTTTTTCCTTGCTTGTTATCTTAAGTTTAGGTTGTCCACGGATGACTGTTATGCTCTTGTGTCTCTTTATCTGTACTTTGTGGACAAACCATGTTTATTTTTGCTTGCTTTCCTTTTTTTTCCTTTATGGTCACTTTGGCCAGGCCTTTGGGAAAATAAATTCTCTGAAAGGTTAGAACACTATGGCTTCCTTTTATTACCTTCTCTGCCTCAGAAAGCAGTCACTCCAGGAGCATTCACAGTTAGTACTCAACAGTCATGTTGTTCCCCCTCATAAATAACCCCATTCTTACCCCCAGCAGCACAAGAGGGTACCTTAATTAGATAGCTTGTAACCTAGGTCCATGGGAAGGTGGGTGAGTTCTATCACTATACATGTCACTGTTAGTGCTATTGGGGGGTCCCTCCAGAGTTTCTCCCCATTGCATACCCTCTGGACCCAGAAGATAAGCATCTACCTTCAGGAAATCATCACTTTTCAACAGCATTGTAAAGATTGCATAAGAAAATTTAGAAAGGGGGGAAACAAAAATGATACATTCTCTTTAGAAGGAAATCATGAAAATATATTTATTGTGGTAGATATTCCCAGATTCCAAGGGCTTGTGCTTTGGTATATGGGACAGAGATTATGGTTGCTCAGAGAAATCTAGAAATCATAAGGAGGGAAGCACTTTCTAGAAGGGTGGGAACCTCTGTCTGCCAAGATGGCAGCAACGACTGGGCACTGCCACCAATGAGCAATGCTGGGAATTCTGTGAAATCATTGATTCATTGATTAGAAGCACACAGAAAATCTCATGATTTGTGTACTTGTGAGGAACACTAGGGGGCACCTTGCCATCAGTGGTCACATGATTCCCTCACCCTGACAGCCAATGCTCTCACCAAGCCAATCAGTGGCTTGGACAAGTTTTCTTGAGTTGAATAAGATTTGCTTTCTGGGGTTAAGATCAGCACACTACAGGGGAGGGATCTCTGTGAATTTGCTCTTTTGGACTCCAGAATCAATTGATTTTAATTAATTTTTAAAATAACACTATTATTGCTAGACTTTGATAATTTTTCTCTGAGTTTTTTTTTTTTTAGCTATAATTACTAATTGAACTTCTTCCATGATAGAAGCATGGGAGGGAGCAGTGGGTAGGAAAAAAGATCCAGGTAGGTCATCCAGAAGCCTTTCCTGGACCCTAATACAATAGAATACCAGAACCAGAGAAGACTGTGCTCCTGAGAAGTGACCAGCTAACCCCCTGCTTAAAAGACTGTGGTTACGACTATCTAGTAGTCTAGTTCATTTTGCAGTGATGGGAAGTTCTCTCTTACATTAATTCAGTGACTCATATAACACTTATTCTCAACTAAAGAATTCTGGTTTTATACTTTATATTATAAAAATATTATAGTAACTGTATTTAACTTTTAAAACTTTTTGCTGAATTTCACAAATGACAAAAGTGAACATTCCCTATGCTCCCCCCAAAAAATAAGGGAAAAAGGATCATATATGGAACCACATATAATCATATGATACAATTCTTAAAGATAATAAATTTAACATTATAGTAGCCACACTGCGTTATTTATCCTTTAAAATATTTGGGTAAACAGGTTATGATTTTTCTTGAGGGGGATGGGATGAGGAGAAGGAAGATTTGACTATATTTTCTCTATCTTGGATTTTCAGTCTCTTGTTTTCCTTTTTCTGTTTCCAACGGTATCAATGACATGAGTTGTACATGAGACCTTTCCATTTATGCAAATATGATTGCTGTATGTCTTATGATTCTACCTACTTTACTCTGCATACACATAGAGAAATCTTCCCTCCCTCCCTCTCCATCTCCTTTACTGGATCATTACCATATCCCACCTTCTAATGGTGAGTGACTCCCAAAGCTCTATCTTGGACTTGTTTATATTTTTTAAACTGTCCTTTTAAAGTTATGAACTTGATAAAATTCAACACAAACGTTTCCACATGCAAAGAATAGAAAGAGGAGACTGCATATGGGGCCTTGAATTTCTAGTTCTTAGAATTTGGGTTTATTTCATATTTATTTTTGATATTTTAGATTTAGCATAGTACTTCCTACATTGCCCCCTTTATTTGTGTTTCCTTCTGAACTTTCTTCTATTTTTTTTAATTTGCAAAACATATGTATGAGTAATTCCTAAACATTAACCCTTACAAAGCTTTCTGTTACAAATTTTCCCCCCTCTTCTATTTTTTTCTACTTAATTTTTAAAATTCATCCACAAATTTTATTACTAAATTTTCTTGAATGCTATTTTTAATAAAATGAGTCATTGAAAAGTAAACTTTATCAATTTGATACAAAATGTAGAGAGCCATTTTGGACTTTCAACTTGAATGTATCCCCAGAATACACACACACACACAAACACACACAAAGCATACCCCAAACAGAATTGTTACACTACAAAATATTAAAATATTTGCTTTAAAATACAATCAAACTTTACAATTCACCCTTTTTCCTTTCAAGGAAAATTTTATTTTGAACTTTATAACACAAAAAAGAGTATTTACAATAGATGAATAGAATAGGAGAAGAGCATTGTGTAAAACCTCAAATCTCTATTTTATCCTGCTAACTTGAAAAAAAAATACTAAAAATGAAGACAATAAATTTCACAGGTTACTTCCAAAACTGTCTTGCTTGTCTATGTTTCCTTCTGACTTTCTTTTTCTTTTTTTTTTGCTGAGGCAATTGGGGTTAAGTGACTTGCCCAGGGTCACACAGCTAGGAAGTGTCTGAGATCAGATTTGAACTCAGGTCCTCCTGACTTCAGGGCTGGTGCTCTAACCACTACGCCACCTAGCTGCCCCTCCTTCTGACTTTCTTTTCTGTTTGTATTTGTGCATTTTAAAAAAAATGTGTCATTGGCCCACTTTTGGGGGACATCACTATTGCTAACCCTTCCTCTTCATCTTCCTTTCCCTTCTCCTCCATTGAAAACAAAAAAAAATCTTTTGAAACATTAAACATAATCAAGCAAAATAAATCTACCCAACGGGCCATGTCCCCAAATATATGTCTTTTTCTGTACCTTGAGGCCATGACCTCTGTCAGGAGATGGGTAACAAGCTTCCTCATTGAACTTCTGGAGTCATAGTTAGTCATCATATTGCTCAGACTTCTTAAGATATTCAGAGTTGTTTTTCTTTTCAGTCTTTTTGAACTTGTATAAATTGTTTTCCTGATCCTGCCAACTTCAATGTGCATGCTACGTAAGATTCTCTGAAATAATTTCTTTGGTCTTTTCTTACAGCACAATTATGTTCTATTTCATTTACATACCACAATTTGTTCAATCATTTTCCCAATCAATGGGCAACTCTTTAGATTCTAGTTCTTTGCTTTTTTTCCCTTTTAAATCTCAACTTAATGAAAAAATCACCTCCTTCAAGGGATTCTCTGTGCTCTTGATACATTTGGTGCCCCCATGTTAGTCCATGTTTGTTTGTTTTTTATTATTCAGTAGTATTTTTCTACCATATAAAGATAGTTTTCAGCATTCACTTTTTGAAGATTTTAAGTTCCAAATTTTTTCTCCCCTCATCTCTTCCCTTCCCCCTCCTCAAGATAGCAATCTGATATCGTACAAACATTTTAAATATATTTCCTTATTTGTTATGTTGCAAAAGAAAAGTCAGAACAAAAGGGAAAAGCTACAAGAAGGAAAAAGCAAAAAAAAATTGAAAATACTATGCTTCAATCTTCATTCGGTCTCCATAGTTCTATCCCTAGATGCAGATGGCTTTTTCCATCCCAAGTCTGTTGGAATTGTCTTGGATTACCACATTGCTGAGCACAACTAAATCTATAATAGTTGATCATCACATAATCTTGGTTCTGCTCACTTCATTCAGCATCAATTCACATAAGCCTTTCTAGGTTTTGCTGACATCAGCCTGCTCAACATTTCTTTTTCCTTTCTTTCTCAATAGTATTTTATTTTTCCAAATACATATGAAGGTAGTTTTCAAAATTCATTTCTGTAAAATTTTGTGTTCCAATTTGTTTTCTTTCTCCCTCCTCCTTTTCCTCCTCCCCTCAAGACAACAAGCAATCTGATATAGGTTTAACATGTACAGTCCTTCCAAACATATTTCCATAATTGTCATGTTGTATAAGAAAAAAAAATCAGACCAAAAGGGGAAAAAAACCATGAAAGAGAAAAAGCAAATAAACCAAAAAGGTAAAAATACTATGCTTCAATCCACATTCAGTCTCCATACTTCTCGCCAAGAGGAATATTTTTCCAAGAATGGTCTCTTCTTACAAGGTTGGCATCTTTGTAGGAAGATAAAATTACTACATGTTATACCCTCTCTCCTCTCCTAGTAGAATAAAAGGGTCTGGACTTCAGGGGCTATATCACCTTTGTCTTTTGTATCTGCAGCATCCAACTGAATGCCCTGCAGATATTTCATGTTTAAGAAATGCTAGGCAAATTGAATTAGATTGAATCCTAACCATCTTTCAAGACCCAGGTACTTTGTATCCTTCTTATAGATTTTTGGGAAGTAGGGAGGGGGAAAATCCAGGCCTTTGTCTTATTTGTTGTAGGAAATGCCTATCAAACACCTTCTACTAGTATAGAGATAGATCTTCCCAGCAACTTATTCAAGCAATAACTGGGGCACTGAGGGGATAGTGACTTCTGTAGGACCCATAGCCAGTATGTATCAGAAATGGGACTTGAACCCAAGTCTTCCTGCTTCTTCTTAATACTTGATCGTCATTTGCTCTCACATACTTATCATACTCTGAATTGTATTATCTGTCTTGTCTCCCCTTCTAGAGGGTAAGCTCCACAAGGGAAGGAATCCTATCTTATTTCCCCTTTTAGCACCCCCAGTGTCTAGTGTGATGCTCTATGTTTGGTGGGTGAGCAAGGCAGGCATTTGCTGTTTGCTGAAAGAATGAGGGAGATTAGTTAAAATCTAAATAGTAATTCCAACAATAGCTGCCAGTTATTTGTGCTTTATTTAGGGTTCCAAAAAGTTTTCTATCCATGATCTTATTTTTCCCTAAAAGCAGATCTATGGCTTTGAAAGAATTTTTTTTTAAATTTATTTTATTTTTATTTTATTTTTTTTTTTTGCGGAGGCAGTTGGGGGTTAAGTGACTTGCCCAGGGTCACATACCTCAAAAGTGTTAAGGGTCTGAGAGCAGATTTGAACTCAGGTCCTCCTGACTTCAGGGCTGGTGCTCTATCCAGCCACCTAGCTGCCCCTTGAAAGAATTATTTTTTAAAAAATTCTTTGTTTTATATCTTTGGGTTTCATTTCAGTTACATTTTCCAATGTACCTTTCCCTTTCTGCCCTCAGATAATAAAAAAGGAGCTGGGAATAGAGGAAAATAGTTGAGCAAAAGTACCCAGTATATCACAAAGCCTGACGTTATATGAAATGTTTCAACTCCCTATTCTGTTTCCTTCTGGGGGAAAAAATTGATGTGGGAGTGCCTTTCATGTCTTTTCTTTCGTATTAGAATTGGTTATTATAATTTCATAGCATTCAGATTTTGATTTGATTCAGATTAATTTAGTTTTGTGGTTGTTTCCATTTACATTGTTGTATCATTTTATTCATTGTTTTCATGGTTCTGCTTCCATAGCTTTTCATTTATCCATGTAAGCTTTCCTAGGCTTCTCTGAATTCTTCATATTCACTGTTTCTTGCAGCACAATTATGTTCCATTGCATTCATGTATCACGATTTGTTTAGCCATGCCTAAATCAGTAGGCATCTCTTTTTATTTTCCATCTCTTTCCTCCTACAAAAAATATTATAAAGAATATTTTGGCATATATGAGATCTTTCTCTTTGCCATCAACCTTCATGGTATACATTCCTGGAAATAGGAACTCTGGATCAAAAGCTATAGATGTTTTAGTCATTTTCTTAGCATAATTCATAACTGAGGTAGCTAGGTGGCACAGTGGACAGAGCCCTGGGCTTGACATCAGGAAGATCTGAGCTCTATCTAGCCTCAGATACTTACTAACTGTGTGATACTGGGTAGGTCACTTAACCTCTGTTTGTCTCAATTTCCTCAACTATAAAGATAATACTAGAGCCTACTTCCTAAGGTTGCTATAAGGATCACATGAGATCATATTTATAAAGTACTTAGCACAGTGCCTGGCACATAGTAGGTGCTTAATAAATGCCTATTCACTTCCCTTCCCCACAATTCCAAATTGTTTTCCAGAATGGTTAGACCAATTCACAGTTCTACCAACAGTGTCACACCATGCCCATTTTTCACAACCCTTCCAACATTAACTATTGGCATCTTTTGTCATCTCTGGCAATCTGTTGAGTGTGAGGTAAAACCTCAGAGGTGTTCTAATTTTCATCTCGATTTTCATCATCTTTCATTTCTATTATTAACAATCAAGTGTATGCTTCCATATGGTTGTTAATAGTTTGCAGTTCAATTTTTTTAAGAACTGCTTATTCATATCCTTTGACCAGTTATTTTTTGGAAATGGCTTCTGGTGATACATATTTCTCTGAGTTTCCTCTGATATCCTCTTGGATATCAGACCTTTATCTAACAGGACTGATTCGCAGAATTGTCACCTGCTTCCCTTCCTAACCTACTTGCCTTAATTTTGTTCATGCAAAAGCTTTTCCACTTGATAGAATTGAAATTTTCTGTCTTATTGTTTGTAATATCTTCCCTCCCTGGTTTGGTTAAGAATTCAGACCTTACCTAGCCATAACTAGGGCTCTTCTAATTTGGGGGAGGGGTGCAATTGTAAATATTCTTAAAATATCTATTTTGCGCTGTTTGCAATGTATGGTGTATTAGCCCTAATTTTAGCCATTCTGCTTTCCCTTCTTCCCAGCAATTTTTGTCAAATATGGAGTTATTTCCTAGATAATTAATATTTTCAGATTTATCAAAGACTAAGTTATTGAGTTCAATGGGGGGAAGTGAGAATAAGCATTTAAATAGCACCTACTATGTGCCAGGCACTGTACTAATCACTTTACAAATGTTATCTCATTTGCTCCTGATAACAACCCTAGAAGGTAGATGATACTATTACCTACATTTTATAGATGAGGAGACTAAGACAGAGAGTTTAAGTGACTTGGCCAGAGTCATTCAGCTAGGTGCCTCCTAGCACCAGCCCTAAAATCAGGAGGACCTGAATTCAAATCTGGCCTCAAACACTTAAGACTTCCTGGCTGTGTGACCCTGGGCAAGTCAGTTAACCCCAATTTCCTCAGCAAAAAAAAAAAAAAAAAAAGATTGGAGACTGAGACTGGATTTGCCCCCAGGTCCAGTGCTTCACTGCCATATGATAACCAAACTAATTGGCAAAGAATGACCAAGGACTATTTCCCAGTGGTTAAGATGAAGATATAAGAATGGAGAGTTCTCAAGGACACTACAAATAGTTAATGACCAAATTAAAGTTTGCTCCAAATCACTGAAATATAAATATAAGAATTAGAGGTATATCCAACAGATAAATGATAAAATGAAAGATTTGAAAAGGATCATACCAAAAAAACTAAAAATAAGAAAAATATGAATTAAGATATTTCCAAGGTTTTACCTCACACCAAGAAAATTGGCAAGAATGGAAAGATGGAAATGGCTGATTTTTGGTTTGATGTTGCTACAACTGTGAATTGGTCCAAATATATCAGAATACAATTTTGGTGCCCTTTGACCCAGAGTTCTCACTGGCTCCATATATACACCAAAATATAAAGTAGCAGCACATTTTGTGATAGCAAAAAGATGGAAATGAAGCATTATGTTGTAATGGATGTGGAATCAGGAAGACCTAGATTTGAGTTCCACTTTTAACATTTACTAACACGAACAGATAGTTTTCTTAACCTTGCTGGGCCTCTTTTTTCTTGATATATGAATATAGTGGAATATAATTATGTTGTAAGTAACATGAGTAACATAAAAAGAATTCCAAAATGTCTATGAACAGAGGAAAGCAGAACCGGGAAAAATGTCTACATAATGATTACAACATAAATGGGGAAAACAAAATAATGAAAGCCAATGCACTTCTAATGGCCAAAGTTGGCCCTGGAGAAAAGTAGAGAAGATAGATATATATCTCCCTCCCTTCATTGCAGAGGGTGGGGGACTATGGGTGTGAAGCATTGCATATCATGGCCAGACACCATGCATTTCTTAGTTTTGCTGAACTGGTTTTTTAATCTCTTTTCTTTCTTTTTTATTTATTTTTTTGTGTGTGTGAGGTAATTGGGATTAAGTGACTTGCCCATGATTACACACTAAGTGTCTGAGGCCAGATTTGACTTCAGGTCTGGTACTCTATTCACTGCATCATCTAGTTGCCTCTGTCTCTTATTTCTAAAAATCTTTGTTGCAAGGGATGGTTTGCCAGGTAAGGGGTGGAGGATGCATGTATTCAGAAAGGAATGTGATGTAAAAACAAAAGTAAGAATAATATAAAAAATTAAAAGGCAAAAACCATATGAGTGCGGCATCAAAAGCTCCATTTTTCAAAGAAGGAAACTGAGATTGAAAAAAGTGGCTTGGCTTGCTAAGAAGCAGAGCTAGGACTTAAACCCAGTTCTTCTGACTTATATGAAACAAATGCAAGCTTTTGGGAAACCAGATGTCTGTGTGTGTGTGTGTAGGTTGGACAAATGGCTGAATAAGAAATGATAATGATGACACATCAAGGTAAAGTCATTGTGACCAAGAAAATAATCTATACTTTGACTAAACAACCAAAAAAACCATAAATCTGAATACTAAGTGATTATAATGGCCAAGGTTGGCCCTAGAGAAGAGATATGAGAATTCCTTCTGTGCAAGAATAGGGGACTATGGTTGCAGAAAATTGTAATAATGTGGAACTTGGTGGTTGTATTGGATGAACTATTTTTTTCTCTTTCTGTTTAATTCTTTTTTACCAGGGATGGCTCAGAGGAGATGATACATTGAGAGCTACAGGTTAGGTAACAATAAGCGATATCAAAAATTTATGTTTCAAAAAGTGAGCTAAGACACTCTTTCCATAGGTTTTATGGAAAGAAATAAATTTTTACTTGACATTTATTCATCTAGAAAGATTTGTCACAAACACAATTATTATGCTTTCAAAACAGAGTTAAGCAACTCCAGTGAGTCTGTGATCTCATCACTTGATTTGTTCCCTCCAGTGGTGCAGATGGTCACCTGTACATGTGTCTCCATCCTCTAGGACCCTTGTCCGTGTTTTCCCATCATTTCACCACAGACTGCACACCAACCATGCTGGACCAGCACCTCCACTTTCACTCCTGAGCCCATACTGTCCCTTTTCTCCAATCCATAGCAACAACTAACCAACTGACTCTCTTTCCATCTCTATCTGTCTGTCTCCCCCTCTGTCTCTGTCTCTCTGTATGTCTGTAATGTCTGTCTCTCTGTCTCTGTCTCTGTCTCTCTCTCTCTCTCTCTCTCTCACACACACACACACACACACACACACACATACACACACACTCCTTCAAACTATTGGTTCTTTCCCTGATACTTATAAACTCATACAAGTCTCTCTCATCCTGGAAAAAACCCCCACTAAAACCATATATTCCTTTAAACTCTTGTTCTCTCTTCTCCCTTTCACAGCTAAACACCAAGAATAAGCTCCACTTCCTCTCCTCCCACTCCCTTTCCTCCCACTCCCTCCTCAAGACCTCCAGTCTATTCATTAACCTGAAAAGGTTTTCTCCAATGACCTCCTAAATTATCCAATCTGGTGGCTTCAGTCTTTATCTCACTTGACCTCTCTGCAGCATTTGGCATTGTTACTCATCCTATTTTCTTGTATAATCTCTGTGTGTATGTATGTGTCTTTGTGTCTGTATCTCTGACTCTGTTTCTCTATCTCTTTCTGTGTGTCTGTCTCTCTCTGTCCCTGTCTTTGTCTCTGTGTCTCTGTTTCTGTCTCTGTCTCTCTCTTCCTCTCTCCTATCTTCACACTGTTCTCTTAGTTCCCTCCTACTGATCTTCCTTTTCTGTTTTGCCTGTCACACCTTCTGTGCAGTAAATGAACCCCCAAGGCTTGATCCTTGGACCCCTTTTATTCTTTCTCGACATTCTCTCATGTGATGATCAATTCCCGTATGTTCAATTTTCATCTCAATGCAATTGATTTCCAAATCTATATTTCCATCCCTAATCTCTCTCGAGCTTCACTTGCTCATCTCTATCTACCTGGTGAACATTTTGAGCCAGATGTCCTATAAGCAGCTCAAACTTAATATGTCCAAAACTAAACACCTTATACCCCCCCCCCAAACCACCTCTTATGAATTTACTTGTCCTTCTATCAAAGGTACATCAGTCCACCTAGTCATCCGGATTTACATTGTGAAGTCATCCTCACCTTCTTCCCCTTGAACCCTGTCCCCCATATCTAAGCAGTTTTCTAGGCTTGTTGATTCTATTTCCAAATAGCCTAGCCATCTGTCCCCTTTCTCTCACATGAACACCACTTTAATTCGGGACCTTAGAACCTTTTACTTTAATTACTGCAACAAGCTTCCTTTCTAATGTACTCACCAACTTCAGCCATCCCCACTTTTGAATTGAAGCCATTAAGTGACAAGGCATAGCTTGATTTAATTGGAAGGATTTTACTGTACTCTTCATAGCATTTCTTGACCTTTCTGTCCTCTGCAATGATGTTACTGCATGAGCTGCCCATTGTTTTCTTGGTGATCTTTCTGGAAATACTAATCCTGAATGAATACTTTGATAAAAAAGCTGGCCAAATGACCATGAGTCATTGGAGCATACAAGAAAGCCTACTTCATTTTCTTTCTGTGCTTCTCCTGGCAGGCTGGGAGGCAGCATGGATGGGAAGCTGGTGGCTTGGTTGGATTTTAAAGCCATTAGGCAATTGCTCTCTTTTAAGCCCCTTTCAGTCACTCACTTGGCATTTTTCCATAGACCACGTTGTGGTCTCCAGGCTGGGGAGGGGAGGTGGAATTGATCAGAGGAGTCCTTGATCAATGCAGTGAATCCTCCAATCAAGAGAGGCAGTGGGGCCTAGTTGGCGGAGGGCTGACCTCAGAACCAGGAAGGTTTGGATTCCAGTCCTGCCTCTGACACAATCTGACTGAGTGATCCTGGACAGGTCACTGAAGTAGTGCTGTAGGTTACTCTCTAAGTTTATAAATTACAAAGACGGGATTGACCTACATTGATAGGGGAAGTTTCTCATTGGGAGCTCTCTATAGAAAGGAACTGATCACCATGGAGTCAGTTCTTACTCCTATCTTTAGTCAATCCTATCAAATTACAGGACACTACCTTTTGTTTGGAGGCAAGTGAGAGGCAGCTTCCCAGGGTGCAGAGCATGATCCCTGGCTCCTTGTTGGTAGAATACAGGCAACTCCTGAAGTCTGCCTGAGACCCAGAGCCTTGGATTCTTGTCAAAGGAGCCACCACCATAACAGTGAGGTGGAAGACCAGCTGCTCACCGTCTCCTTCTCACACTTTTCTTGGACTTGGATGGGACGTACCATCATATACCAGAAGGGACCCGGGTTCAAGGTTGGGAGAGATGAAAAACCTGTCTCCAGGTACAGTTTTCAGGTGCCTTCCAGGAGCAGTTAATGACATCTTGAAGCAAGCACACACACAACCAGAGGGAGATGTGTGATTGCATATAACCTCAGAGGGTAGTTCAGGAGCAATAGTCCTTCTGTGCAGAGGAGAGGTCATTTTGAATTTTTTTAGGTAATATAATCCCAGTTTCTAGATTTCTAGCTAGAGCAGGGCTTCTTAAAACTTTTTCTTCTCATGATCCCTTTTTGCTTGAGAAATTTTTACATGAGCCTGTGTATATAGGTATATAAAATAAGTATATAAATCAAACATTCACTGATAATAAATAACAAATTTATTTTAAAGCGATTCTTTGGTATATGTATAATTTTGCCATTTTTTAAAGATGAAAGCAAATTTAAGTACTAATGTCTATTTTTACACAAAGAATGAAATCTTGGCAGAATATTTGATACTTTTTACTGTTGCCAAATTTTTTGCAACCCCCACGTGTCATGACCCACAGTTTAAGAAGCTTCGAGCTAGAGAAGAAGGTTTCCTGGGCATTATTATCTTTGTGAACTGCCTCATGAGTAGCCCCAAATTTGAGAGTTTGGGAGTCAGACTTGGGATTTGAGAGATTGAGGAGTCAGACTAAAATTGAGGGTCTTAACCTTTTTATGTCATGAACCTCTCTGGCAGTCTGACAAAAACCTTTTCTTAGAATTAGATTTTTAAATAATTGAAAAAAATGCTAAATTTCAGTTACAGGTTAAGAAAAATAAAGATGTCATTTTTTTCTACCATTAAAGTTTCCAGACCCCCTGAAATCAATCCATGAAACACCTTACCAGATGGAGGGCCCCTATTGGAGAGATAGAAGGGAATAGCCTGATGTAGTGTGCTCTTAGGAGAACACGGAAGGAGCCGATCTGGAGAAAAAAACCAGTGAGTTCTTTGGACAGTGCAGGTCTGGTGGGAGGCTGATAGCTCGTTAGGGAGTTTCCAAAGGATGATTGCCTCTAAGAAAGGCTCTAAACCAACTCTTAGACAGAGGAAGACTTTGTCCAACATTGGAGGAAAGAGGGTGCATCAAAGGGCTGTCCTGAATGTAGCTGGGGTTCAATTCTATTCTGAAGGGCGCTGATGGAGTCTCGAGTGCCCAAGTGAGAGCCTAAGTGTTTTTCTATCTGTTGTTGTGCTCCCTGTCTCCACTGTTACTTATAATCTTTCTATCTTCTTCATTTTCTGTGGGGTAAAATGTTGTTTTGTACTTCATTCAGATTTGGAACCTTGAGTGCTTGTTTAGGAGCTTGGAACATCTTTTTACCTGCATTTGGAGAGATCTAGACGAGAGTTATATATGAGTTTTATTTTTGAGATTTCTGGGAGTCACTCCAGATGAGACAAAGAACCAAAAAGATTAAGAGTCTTATGGATTCAGCTCCAGAAGATGGACCTGTGTGTATTCAGGGGCCTTGGGCCCACAGTGGGAATGGGGCTTTTTAAGCATTTTAAGAATTAATTTTATTATCTTATTATTAATCTTAATTAATCTTAATTTATTGAATCAAATAATCAGCTTGGCTGATTTGGTGTTGTTGTACCATGTATCGGAGGCAGTTGTTTCTACTGAGGAATTCTGAAAAGTATTTTTTGACTTTACAAACTTCAAGTCAATGAAAAGGGAAGATTGGATTAGTTGAAAAACTGTAGCACCGTGGCCTATTCTGGCCAGCAGCCTGGTTTTATATATCCCTCAAACTAAACATGGTTTTTATATTTTTAAATAAAGTTTTACTGTTTTTAAACAGTATGCTGCACTCTCACCTCCTGTGACTAAAAAGTTACATTGAAACCTGCTCTCATCCCTGTATCTAATTTAAGTAGAGCTGTTTAATTTGGCTGCCTTTCTTTCCCCACCCCAACCAAAAAAAAAAGTTATGGAAAAAGAAACACGAAATGTGAATAGTAGTGGTTAATAACTACAAGAATTTTGAGATTTTTGCAGCCTTTTATTAAAATATGACACACTGGAGAAAAATTGCCTTGGAGTCAGATAACTTTTTGTGTGCACTTGGGCCCTTTTTGATCCTCAGTTTCCGAGTCTTTAAAATTAAAGGGTGGACTAGATGATTTCAAAGGGCCCTTCTGTCCCTGGAATTATGTTATTCTATGATTTGCCCAAGGTCATACAGGAAATGAGTGGCCAGGCTGGGAGAGAACCCAAATGGGCTGATGCCAGGCCCAGTGTTCTTTCTCCAACTCCATATTGCTCATGATATCAGATGGTCATTTGGTGGTAACTACCATTTTCCAGTTTTCAGTAATTTTATCCAGATTATAATAAGGAAAGTTTTCTTGTAAAGGAGTAAAAGCAAAGTATAAAGATTTTTTCCAATTTATTTTTAATAACCAAAAAAAATTCTGCTTCTTATTTAAACCTCAGCTTCTTAAACTGTGGATCCTGGCCTTGTATGGGGTCTCATAACTGAATGTGGGAGGCACAGAATTGTAATCTATTATCAGTAAATATTTGGGTTGTATACCGATTTTATTTTATTTTTTTCCCTGAGCCAATTGGGGTTAAGTGACTTGTCCAAGGTCACACAGCTAAGAAGCGTTAAGTGTCTGAGGCCAGATCTGAACGCAGGTCCTCCTGACTTCAGGGCTGGTGCTCTATCCACTGCGCCATCTAGTTGCCCCTGTATTTTATATACCTCTATATCCAGCATTATGTAAAAATTTCTTGGATGAAAAGGAGTCATGAGTGGAAAAAAGTTTTTAAAACCCTGATTTATACTGCCAAAGGACTTAGCCTTCCTTGAATCTCAGTTCCAAGGACCTTTCCAGTTTTGACATTCTAGGTTCAAAGGTTCTTTCCACCTCTGACAGTCTCCTTTCTAAGGTCCCTCCTAACCCTGATATTCACTGTTCGAAGGTCCTTTTAAATTCTGACATTCTATGTTCTAAGGCCTAGCTCTAGATCTCTCACAAGTTTTGTGTTCCAAGTTATCCTAGGCAAACAAATGTATGCATTTAGGAATATGAATACAGCTTCTTGCTCTCTTGAGATGATAAAAGGATTAAAGTCCTATGTGGAAAGCACTTGGTGCTCACTGGGAATAAATAGCTTAATAAATAAATAAATACATAAATAAAAAACATAATATGTGATAGTTATTTTGAATTATAATCCATTGGAATTTAGTAGAAGGGAAGGAGAGAATGTGTGTGAGCATCAACTTATTATTTGTTGAGTGGCCCCCAAACTCGCCTAAGCCATACCTTTGCCCCAGCTCTCTTCCCGGCTGCTTTCCTTTTTCTCTCCTCTCTTTCTGTCTCCTCTCAGCCTCTTTCCTAAGATGGAGAAGGTTAAAGGTGGAAAATTTATGTCTGGGTTATCTTCTCTCAAGAAAGTGGCTGCTTACTGTCCCAAGGCGTCATAGCAACAAAATGGAATACAATATTAATGGAGATGGTAGTGCTGGAAATGCTTCATTATAATGGTAGGAGACAACAGAGAACCAGGAGGTTAGAAAACAGAAATGATGGGACTTGAACACTTGAGAAGGTTTGATTATTTGAGTAGGATCTAAAGATGGATGACTTTCTGGCTTGGAACCTGGATAGCATAAAGGCTATAAATGAGAAAGTCGGGAAGAAGAGCATATTTGGGAAGGGAGATGATGAGTTCAGCTTTAGACATGCTTAGCACACCTTGAAGTGCCCAGCAGGCCATTTAGATGTTCAGGAGTTCCCCTTCTAGGCCCTAGCTAGGGACTCTTTCACAGAGAAATGGTCTCCAAGTAGATGATAGTTCAAACTGTGAAAGTGGATGAGGGGAGAAGACATGGAGCATGTATGTAGGGAAAGAGTAGAAATCTGGGCCAACAGAGAAAAGAGCCTTACATGTCCAGATGAAGTGGTTGACATATAGCAATAGGGATCCATTGAAGGACTATAAACAGAAGAGGGATGTGATCCGAATGAGGTACTATGAAAAGCTTGGTCCAGCAGTGTATTAGAGATGCATCGGTGGGGGGGTAGAACCTGGAGGTGGAGAGATCAGGTAAGAGGCTGTCCCAGTAGTCCTGGAAACAGGTGAGGTAACGGCAAAAGGTACTGCAACAGAGTAGAAGGGTTTGAATCTCAAAGTCCAAAGATCTGGTTATTCCATGATATAGAGTAGGGCTTCTTAAACTTTTTCCCACTCGAGAGCTTTTCACACAAGAAATCTTTATGCAACCTGAGGAAAATAGGTATATAAAATAGGTGTACAAACCAAACATTTACTGATAATAAATCATAACTTTGGGACCCTCACATGGGATTGTGTGTGACCTACAGTTTAAGAAGCTTTGATGTCGAGGGCCTTCCACATCTAATACCAGATCTTCCATTTTGTGACTCAGCCAAGTCAGGTCACTTCTCCTCTCTGAACCTCAGTTTCCCTGTGGTAAAATGGGGTTAATAATTCTTGTACACACTATCATCTCCCAGGATTGTTGTGACAAAAGAGCTTTGGAAACAGAGAAATGGGAACTCGTGTGATTGAGATGTCAAATCTACAAGTGAGAAAAGGAACGAGCTGATCACAGAGAAGGTATTTCTTATTTCCTGTGTTTTAAAGCTTTTGTACACTTTGTTTTACCCCCTTCATTTTATAGCAAATGAGGTAAGAGAAAATGCAACGAGCTGATTGGGCTCCAATCACTCTCTTCCTTCACACTCCTGTTGACACAGCTGCTTTGGCCTGACTCAGAGAGAAAAGAGACCTATAGACCACTTGACTATGTTGGTACCCTGGTGTAACCGAGTGGGGAGCAAAGCAGGGAAGCAGCAACCCCCCAAGCCCTTCTCACCTGACAGCTGCTCCCCACTGCTGTGATGTCCCCACTGGTCCCAGTGCTTTCTGAACTTGAATAGCAAAGAAAGGGTCATTGTGAGGGGAAAGATGAAAGGATTCATGGATCAGTAGGGGCAAAGGGTAGGGATGAGAATGTGCACAGTGAATGTTGGTAGAGTGAAAAAGCATCACCCCAAGAGTCAGAAGACCTTTGTTCCAATCCCAGCTCAACTGCAGACTCACTAGATGATCTTGGCCAAGTCCCCACCCTCTCTTGGTCTCAGTTTCCTATTTTCTACACTGCAACTTATACTATTTGCCTGATCTACTTCACAGGGCATTTGTCAATTTCTCTATGTGTAAAATGAAAGGTTTGGACTTAATGTGTTCTGTGATCCCTTCTACTTTTGAAATTATCACATTACGAGGAGGCACTGCGGAGTCATCCTGTCACTTCCCTGAGCCTCCGTTTCCTCCTCTGTTAAATTCAGATCTAAATCTACATTCATTTTTCAAAAGTGACTGGGGAGTGGGGTTACCCTAAATGGATAGAGGCTTGGATCAGTGGGAATAATAGGGAGGTAGGAAGTGGCAGAAATGGAAGCTTTTAGAGATAGAATCTATAGAACTTGGGCAACTGATTGGGCACAGAGGGAGGAGGAACTGAAGATTCCAAGAGGATTGTAGAAAGAGTTCCAAGAGACTTTTCCAACAGTCTGGAGGCTCGCAGTTGAGTTGGGGAAGTCATTTCCTTCTCTCCTTCCCAGTTTCCTCCTCGGTACAATGGGGTAACACTTGTCTGCTTACCTTCCCAGTTGTGGCAAAGCTGATAATGCCTTGGTAGAAGTGATTGCCCAGTCCCTTTCGGTGAAGCTTGAAAGGATGTAGAGACTCAAAGAGATTGCATAAGATTGGAAATAGGAAAATGTTCAAATTCTCCTCTCAAAGGGGAAAACTACAGGCCAATGAACTTATTTTACTTTCCTGGCTAAATTGTAGAATATTAAAGACATTTCCAACTAGTGCCTGTCTAGAAAAAAAAAGTCATCCAGGATATATCATTATCATGCTAACTTCATTCCTTTTTTGGACAGTATACTGGTAGATGAACAGTGTGGTGTGGATTTCGTTAACCTAGATTTTAGCCAAGTATTTGACAAACTCTGCTCTGCCCAAGAAAAGATGGAAACTAGATGACAATACAATTAGACTGGATCAGAACTGGTTGAATGGCTAGACCCAAAAGGTAATCTTTAATGGCTCACTCTATCAGTTTCAAAGAAGCTTCCCAGTGGAGGGCCTTAGGGCTCTCTGCTTAGCCCTGTGCTCTGTGACATTTTTAGCAATGGCATAACTAACATGATTTCCTTTTTTTTTAAATTTGTGATGACACAATGGCTAAGAGTCAAGTCAAAAAACCAGTCAAACAAATGAACAATCTTATTGGGCTAGGAAACTAGGCCAAATCTAAAAAGATGAAACTTCCATCAAGGATGTGTGATTTTGTTGGAGTGGGAACTTCTTTCACCAACATGGCTCTCAACTCATCTAGAACTTAAAAGTCTTAGAAAGTAGCCTGAGGCTCATAAAAGTTAAACAACTTGTTCATGATCACATAGCTAGTTGGCGTATAAAAAGCGGAATGGAACAAAGCTTCTTGGCTCTGAGAAGGGAAGCGATTCTCTCCACCATGCAAGTCTTAAATTTGAATTGAAGAAATCAACTGTACAAGTAGTAGGTGGAGGCGGTGTGGCTTGACACCAGCTCGTCTGAAAAAGAGTTGGGCTTTTAGTGATTTGCAGCAAGCTTATGAAGCCATAGGGCAATATGGCACCCAGAGTGGGGACAGTGATGGTGTCCAGGAAGGTTGAGGGAGATTTTAGTCCTACTGGTTTCTCCTTGGTCAGAACCACCTCAGGAATATCCAGTTCACTTACAGCCTCCATATTTTCCTGTTTTGGTGATCTTCATGAAGAAGCTGGATGACTACTTGTTGGGATCCTTGATCAGGTGGGTATTCAGTTAGGAGATGTGAGTTCTGAGCTTTGCTTGTGTGGATTTCTTTCCCTGAGGCAGCCCCCAACCTGTTATACTATAGTAAATAGGTTTTTGAGCTCCTATGGCCAAAACCATCCACATCTCTTGGTCAACCTTCCAGTAATGAGCCTCTCTGAACAAAGTCTGTCACCTAGGAGGTATTGAATCAGTATCCATTGATCAGAGGATTTAAAATTTAGAGCTGGGAAGACCCTCAAGGGCCATGGAACTCCAACCCCTTCATTTTACAGAGAAGGAAACTGAGCCCAGAGAAGGGAAGTGACTTGTCTAAGGTCACACATAGACTTCTAGAGCTTTGTTTTTACAGAGGGGAAACTGAGCTCTAGCAAAGAACAATGGCTTGCTCAGAGCCCCACAAGCAGTAATCAGAGGCACTGAATTAATCAGCCTGGCCCTTGAACTTGGTAGGAGCTTTCAAAGCTCCTGACCTACTGGCATTCTCTTCTCTAACCCAGAGCCACCTTTATGCCATGGGGCAACATCAGACTTATTATTATTCTCTATGTGGAGTAATGTGATAATAGTATTTTGTAACCCCAAACCACTATGTGCATTTACATTATCTTTCTGTACTTCCTTTCTGAATTATTATTATAGCTAGCACTACTAACTTTCCCCACACATAAAACTTCCTGGCTCCGTTGATGTTCCCCTGCTGCCGCCTGACGTTCTTTATCCTTAAAGTTAAGGGAACTGAAGCCCTTACTGCTCTCAACGAAATCAAATTTGAATCTACTGATTAAAGATGTTAAATAGGGAAAGTTCATTACCACCTAAATTATTAGTTATCAGAGATGTCTTGCATTGAAAAACAGACGTTTTAAAAATTGAGTTTTAAGGGGCAGCTAGGTGGTGCAGTGGATAGAGCACCAGCCCTGAAGTCAGGAGGACCTGAGTTCAAATCTGGTCTCAGACACATAACAGCTATGTGACCCTGGGCAAGTCACTTAACCCCAATTGCCTCAGCAAAAAAAAAAATTGAGTTTTAGAGATGATTCACCGCTTATAATCTATAGCTGAGCAATCATTGAACTGGAAGAGAGGGGCCAACAGGATCCTTCTGTGCACATTAGCACAGGCCTCTGAGAAATGAGATTTTTCCACCACAATTTTATGTTATGGAAAAGATACCACATTTGTTCCCAATATGACTTGCTTGCTCTGACAAATGTTTTTGAAATTCACAGATCTCATGATAATATGGTTAATTATATACTGGTCACAGTGCTGCTCACCTTGAATAAATTCGTTTTCTGGCCAATGAGGAATAGCTAGAAAAACTTGATTTCAAAAAAAGTATTTCTAAAACATATCAGTGCATTTTCCTGCCTTAGTAAATATAGTATAGTAAACCTATTAAACCTTACTATACAGGCAGCAAGTAGCTATAGACAATTCACTTCCCCCTTTGGGGCTTGAGTCTTTTCATTTGCAAGGGGAAGAAGTCAGACTAGATCATTTTGAAGAGCCCTGCCAGTTCTAAATCCTGATCTGATGCTTTTATAGTGTCTCAAAATCATTGTTCTGAACTTGGTCCATTCATTTTAAAAAGAGCTTTTGAACACCATCTGCTCAAGAAAAGTGAGTCCTAGTGCTAAGAACGATAGGAGATACCAAGATGAATCATTCAATTCTTGTCATCAAAGCTACAGTCTAGAAGAGAGGACTAAGAGGAGTGTGCAAAGAGAAAGAAATCTACTACAAAGTAGATTTCCCAGATGCCTGTTGCATAAATGCAGTGGAGTAGCAGTAGAGGGAGGGTTCATGTCTGTTCAGGAGAGGAGGAGCTCAGACTAGAATTGGGCTTAAAGGGTAGGAAGGATGGTAATGGGTTGAGAGGACTCAGGGCAGAAGAGGGCAGATGAGAACAGCTGACAATAACAGTGGAGCTTGAATAAAAGGGTCAGTGCATAAGAAGGGAAAAGTGTGAGGTGACGTTAAACAGGTAAGTCGCCACCAAATTGTGGCGGACCACCAGAATGGGAGTTGGAGGCAAGTGGGGGCCAGAGAAGGAAGGTCTTTGAGTAGAGGAATAGTGACTCATTGTAGCATTAGGAAATCAACTTAACCAATCAATTAAATACCTCTACAGATGGGGCCCTTTGCCTAGGAAGATTATGGAGAACCTTGAATAACCTACTGAGGAATCTGAGCATTACTCAGTGGGCAACAGGCAACCAACCACTGAAGTTTTCCATCAGGGCCTACCTTTCCTTGAGTCTTGAGAGATAATTCACCCCCCCCTCCCCAACTCACCTGATTAAACAGAGCTCTCTGCTTCTCACTTAAAGCAGAAGTGCCCACTAGGGAAGGGCAAAAATCAACATGAGATGAGGTCATCAGGGCTAGCTGGACCTTAACATAAAGAGACAGGGAAGGCAGTCCAGCTGATAGGGGAAGGGCACAAATGAGCCTGCTGAATGGGGGGTTGGTAAGGAGCCCAATAAAGGTAAGAGAGCTTGTTTGTGAAGTGACAGACCTGGCTTCAGTCTCTAAAAGTGACCATCCAGTCCTAAAGCTGATGATCAGGCTAATGAAGCTGGCCTTTCTCCTGTAGGTCCTAGGGAGTTACTAAAAGTTGTTGAACAGAGGAGTGACAGTATATAAACTGTGAAAGAAGGCTGATCTGGCAGCAGGATACGGGATGCACTAGAGGGAGAAAGATTAGAAGCAGGTAGCAAACTACTCCATCTGGAGGTAACATGAGAAGGAGATGTGACTTGTTTTCTTTCTCCTCAAAATGAAATGTTGGAGAAGAAGGATGGATTCTGAGTAACTGGAGGTTCTTCTGCCTCATATGGAAGTTATGCAATGGTGGGGCCAACAATGAGAGTCTGTTATTCTTCCTGGTTTGGGTTACTATATAAAGGGAGATTTCTTATAATCTTCTAGAGATAGAAGTTAAATCTAGTGACCAGAAAAAGAAAACTTTTATCATGATCAATTTTGTGAGAAAGAAGAATCCATCAGGAAGCATTTATTAGATATTTACTGTATCCCTGAGCTGAGTGCTGGGGGAATAGAAACTGGCTCTGGGATTCCCTTGGTATAGAGGACTCCACCAATCTATGCAGGTTGGAGTCTTGTCTGCACCTGAATATCTTAGAGTTACTTGGATCTTTGAGAAGGTTAAGTGGCTTGTGCAAGGTCCCATGGGCAGGATATGTCCAGGTAAGCAAGGTTTCCTGCCTCAGAGCTAGATGGGAACTCAGGAAGGAATCTGACTCCAGGCACTCTACCCACTCCAGCACCACCCTTATGTCCAGCCCAGTTCTACTACTTACTATACCATACCTGTGTAACCTTGAGAAAAGGATTGGCTTAGATGTTCTCCAAAATTCTTTCTCCAAAAAAATTTTTTTAAAGTGATTGTTGGGGCAGCTAGGTGGCACAGTGGATAGAGCACCAGCCCTGAAGTCAGGAGGACCTGAGTTCAAATCTTTTCTCAGACACTTAACATTCCCTAGCTGTGTGACCCTGGACAAGTCACTTAACCTCAATTGCCTCAGCAAAAAAGCAAAAAGAAAGAGAAAAAAAAGTGATTGTTTAAAATATTTGTTAAAAAGAGAGAAAAGAAATTTCTTTTTGCATGATTTTACATGTATAAATGACAACACATTTCTTATTTTCTCAATGTGTGAGGGAGAAAATTCAGAAATCGACATTTCAAATCAACATTTAAAAAAAAAACATTAAAAAGTGTTCAAATAAATAGTTAAAGAGTGAATTTTTTTTTCCAGATTTAAAACTTAAGAATCCTGTTTGATATATTGGTTCAAATACAGGCTTTGGTACTTTGTGGTCCTCACTAAGTCACTTTTCCACTCTGGGCTTCAGTTTCTTCCTTTGTAAAAAGGCTATTAAAAATATGAGCGTTAGCTATTGTAAGAATCAAATAAGGGGATAAAAGCAGAGTATATTAAGTAACGCTATTTCAGTAGAAGTTGTGACTAAATGATAGAGGTGTGAGGAGTCTGAGCAAGGAATTATGGATAACTCAAAGACAATTTACCCCTTAAAGTTGTTTGTAAGTATTCTAAAATCAGTAAGACCAGGCAGATTGAAAAGTCACCTTTTGTTATTGAAAGTGGAATTAATTACTTGTCGAATACATTATGGGTATCTTTGTTCTCGGGTATTCTAGTTACTTATTTAGCATAAATGCCTTTCCAGGAAAAGAACTGACTTGATTCATTATTGTTTTAACCTCCCAAGTGTTTGCAGAAATGAAGAAATGTCCTAACCAGGGCTTCAAGATGTAGAACTGTCCAAAGATTTCATGGCGTAAAAGTAATTCCAGACATCATGGGCCATTATTATTCCAAAGACCTTGCTTTCCCTCTTTGAAATGACTATTTTGCACAATTGTCTTCTCCAAATGAGCTCCCAGCCAGGAGCTCCCAGCAAATGTTTGAAGGCAGCCTCTGCCTTGCCTGGTGACTCACTAAAAGCTACTTTAACCCAGCTCACTGGTTGACCCCAAGCCTCCAATACTATCCGCTCCATAGCTCAGATCATGTCAATCAACCGGAAGTGATGAAATAAATAGCTTGGGGAATGAATGTGTCACAGGCTGCAAGAATAGGGCAGCAAGGAGCCTGATAAAAGGAGTCAACAGAGAATGACAGAAGAGAGGTGGAAGGAATCGTAAGACATCTAGCATGTGAAGTTATAGAGTGTGAAGGGCCCTGGGATGGACAATGTTGGACTTGGGGGTGGAGCTTGTATCAGATCACGTGATGGTGTCCAGGCTCACAGGGTCCTTAGAACCCAGAATGCCAGAGCAGGGAGGCAACTCCAAAGAGAACATTTTAGAGAGAGGGAAGACCTCACAACAAATCTAGTCCTGGTCTTGAGTTTTGCTGATGAAAAAGTGAAATCCACAGCAGAAAAGTAATTTGCCTTAAGTTCCACAG
This sequence comes from Myrmecobius fasciatus, assembly GCA_023553655.1. Lineage (NCBI taxonomy): Eukaryota > Metazoa > Chordata > Mammalia > Dasyuromorphia > Myrmecobiidae > Myrmecobius > Myrmecobius fasciatus. The sequence continues at coordinate 101,607 of JAJPUD010005320.1, forward strand.
CATTTTCTGGAGCAGAGTTGAAACTCAGACCAGCGGGGTTCCTCAGTAGGGCTCCCCAAGTGCTGTCTGCTGGCCAACCCTAAACCCTCCCCACAAAGTCCAGCATCTTCTCAGCCCTTCACCTTCCACCTCAACCCCCTTCCCCCTTCCCCATTTCCTTCCCCCTGAAGTCTCTCCATCCTGCCCCTCCTCCGAAGCAGGTATTCCTAATTAGATAATTTTGTGATTTATTTGCATAACATTTTCTAAGTCACATCAGTGCTTCCTCGGGATATCCTTACATATGATATCTCATTACAGTGATTATTACATCCTTTTTTTTTTTTCTTCTACCTGGAGCTGTGATTTTATTTTTATTAAAGAACCCTATGTGAGGAAGCATCTCTCCCAAAGCTGAGGGTTAAGTAGCCTGGGGGCTCCTGACAAGGGGCTACTACAAGAAGGCAAATAATTTGCCCAGTCTCATAGCTAGTGTGTTACAGTTAGAATTTGCACCCAGAACCTTCTGACCTAGAGATTAATTCTTTATCCACTACACCAAATTGCCCTTCTACTCACATTTTATAAATCAGGCAACCAACCAGAAGAGGTCAGGTAGGATCAATCAGTAGATATTCTTTAAGCACCTATTATGTTCCAGGCACTGTGCTAAACATAGGGATGATGAAAAAACTCACATTCATGCCTTATTGGAATGAACAGAAAGAAACTGGAGATGTTTCCTCTGCAGAAAAGAGCGATGGAAAGGGAGGCTAGTGCAGAGCACACAATTGCTCTGCAAAAATTTGAAAGACCAAGCTGATAATGAAAAGAGAATTAAATACAAGAGAAAAAGATGCGATCTGAAAAACTTTCTAGTGTGGGTGTATTAAACTTGTTGACCTGAGGGAAGAACCTGGTGGAAGGGGCAAAAAAAAAAAAAGAAAAAAGAAAACCCAACAAATTTAGGCTTGAAATTCTGAAAAACTTGCTAACAATTGGAGCTGTCCCAAAGAAGTGTGGACCGACTTGAGGAATGATGTTGACTTAGCCTTCCCTGGAGGTCTCCTATTTTAACTTGCCCTAGAGGTCTAGTTTAGCCTTTCCTGGAGGTGTTTAGCCTTCCCTAGAGGCCTCCTTTAGCCTTTCTTGGAGGTATCCCAGTTTAACTTTCCTTAGAGGTCTGGTTTAGCCTTTTCTGGAGGTCCATTGCAATTTTGGCTAATCGGGTGACTGGAGTAATAAGGGCTTAGAATGGTGGAGTTATTGCAATAAAACCTGGGTTAGAGCCTTTGACTGGAAGCTGTGTACCCATTCAATCCTTAAATTCTTCATCTGAAAAAATGGAGATAATAATACCTCTGGTGCTTTCCTCATGGGACTGTTTTGAAAATCCAATAATATGAAAGATGTGGAATACTTCGTATGTTTAAAAAGCACTGTATACAGCTCACTTATTATGGTTGGGGGAGGAAGGGAGGGGGAATCTATCACAGTAGAACATAGCCAGAATCCAGAAGGATAAAGTGAATCTCAGATGGCATTTAATAGGGAAAAAATATAAAGACTACCCCCAAAAATCAGCTTTGTATGGGTGAGATGGGGACAGTGTGGATAAACAACAGCTGGTCTGAAAAGGATCTGGGGATTGCAGTGGACTGCAAGCCCAAATATGGGTCAGCAGTGTGATATGGAAATCAAGAAGACCAAAACAACCTTAGGCTGTTAAGAAGAGGAGGCAAAGCTTCCAGGATTGAGATGGAGATGGTCTCACAGTCCTCTGCTTCTCAGATCTTCTCTAGAGGATTGGGTTCAACTCTGGAAAGCACAGTTTAAGAAGGACATTGATTAGCTGGAGTGTGGTCAAAGAAAGACAACCAGGATGGTTAAGGGCTGTTGGTCTATGACATATTCGGTTGGTTGCAGTAACTGGGTATATTTAGCCTGGGGAAAGGCAGATTCAAGGGCAAGATGATAGCTGTGTTCAAGCGTTTGAAGGGCTGTCATGTGAAGGAGGGATTAGCCTGGTTCTGGTGGCCCCAGAGGGCCGGATTTAGAGCAAAGGGTGGAAGGTGCTGAGGTAGGGAGAGAGCAACTGGAGAATCTGAGCCGGCCCCAGATGGAACGGCCTGCTTGGAGAGGTGGAGGGCTCATCCTTCCTGGAGTGTGCAGGCTGAAGCTGGCTGGATGCCCACTTTGGGGATATGTTATCATAGGATTTCCTTTCATGTCTGGGTTAGACTAGGGGGCCCGCTGAAGTTTTCTCCTAGCTTTTAAATCCTATGATTGTGTGATTGGGGAATTATTCCTATTATTGAGTGACTTAACTTAAGGTCACACAACTAGTAAATTAACACATCCTGGCCTGGAACCTTTCTGGTTCAAAATTGAATTAATTTCCTCCGAGGCAGTGCCTTGAGGCTCGGTACTCTTTTGGAGGTACTGACTCCCAGAAGAATCAGAATACAGAAACTCAAAATGACCACCAGAGTGATCCAACTCCCTTCACTTTACAGATGGGGAAACTGAGGCCCAGAGGAGGAAAGTGCCTTGCTCCAAATCACATGTAAGATCCCTAAGTTAGGGCTACAAATGACCAGCAAGTCCAATCCTCTTAAGACTCTGAGGAAGAAACTAAAACCGACCGGGTGGAGGCGTAATTTGGCCAAGTTTACACAGCTACAGAGTCAAGAGCCAGCCCGCCCCTTTCTCTCTTCCCGCAGCAGTTCCTCCAAGATTACAAACGTAGCCCCGGGAATTTGCTTCACGTTTGGCTAAGAAACCACCAAATGTATGAAAGAAATTTAGGCAGTCAGCGGATTCCCCAGCCACCGGGCCCCAGAGCCCGGCACTCCTCCAGGCCCCTCCCCCCCACCCCAATCACGAGTCCACGCCCCCACTTGCTTTCCTGGTCCCCTAGGGCATAATCCGGATTGCCTCAGCCCACGTGGCCTTTGGAGCACGATGGTACTGTGTCCTCTGCTTCGTTTCCACCAAGGATGAGCTGCGTTCTGAAAATGCACCTGGTTCCATCCTAGCAGCATTTAGTGAGCACCTCCTTTGTGCCAGGCGCTGTGCTAAATGCTGGGGACATAACAGGGAAAAAAAAATGGAAACAGCTCTTGGCCTCCAAGGAGGAGCTGTTTCCGGTCTCAATAGCAGCCCCCCCCCCCCCCGGCTAAATAGGGACAAGGGGGAGTGAGATAGATCAGAAGGGAAATTCAGGTGAATACCTAGAGAAATCCAAGATGAGAGAGTACTCCTGAAAGGCCGTGAGCTTGAGTTTCAGCTCTTCCACTTGTAAGTGTCTGTGAGCAGGCCATCTGTGTCTTTGTCTCTCAGTTTCCTCATTTGCAAAATCAAGCTAATGATATTTGTAGTGTGGCTGTAGTGGCCAGGAAGCCAATCTTGTGGATATGAATTATATATGCCAATCCATTTGAAACAAATAGCCCCAGTCTCCTGAGGGATAGAGGGGGAAATGACTTGCCCAAAGGCACCTAGCTAGATATTTGTGGGCCTGGGAGGGTTTCCAGCTTGTCCCATCTATTACTTTACTACTCATCATGATAAAAGATGTTGCTGGGAAGCACCTCTTGTCTTGAAGGATTCAAAAATGATAGAAAAGCCAGATCTGCTCACAAAACTCCCTCACTTGCCACAGCAGTCCAGCTGCTGTTGAGACAGAGCAGAGCAGCTGTAGAAAACGAGAGAGAGAGAGAGAGAGAGAGAGAGAGAGAGAGAGAGAGAGAGAG